>CM024754.1:108345621-108419672 GCA_014218235.1 Colocasia esculenta
AAGCCTTTATGGATCTCAATTCCATCGCTCCCTTACCAGAGCTCTATGCTGTCTGGGCAGCTAGATATTCTGCCTTCTTTGCCCTAAAGCAGGATCTGTTAAATCATCAACTTCACTATCCAGTTTCCTTGGACAGATTTCTCCACAGGGCCAGTTTTGGCAAGAGTACCTACTTCAGATTTATTTTGGACAAAACTCAGTATGGAGAGTTCATAGAGCAGCAAAGGCAACTCTACATTCAGAGGAACATCCCTTCCATGGGACCCTCCTTCTCAGTTACCTTTGGAGTGTTTCTGCAAACTTTTGAGGATCTTGAGATCAAGGCATGGGCTGTCATCTCACAGCATGCCTCCTTATTATCTCCTCTGTATTATCTTTCTCCTTCTTAATAAAAATCTTTCTCTCTTCTTTGTCTCACAGCTTATCTTTTTGCCTAATGACAAAATGGGGGAGACAACTAACGTAAATCTGAAAAACATATTTCATTTTTGTATGATGTTTAGTATATTTTGTCATCATCAAAAAGGGGAGATTGATGACCAAACTGTCCCCATAATAAATATTTCCATTTATTTATATATTAATTTTGATGATTAACAAAATAACACTAATAGATTTCTTGAGCCTTGAGAACAGGAAGCAAAAGAAAAATGAAAGATCAAGACAATCTGGTAAGTCCCATCATTTCTATCTAAGTCCCTGTAACGACTTCTTTGTTAAGCAGAACGACTTACTCTTTGACCGGAACACTCGAATCGTTACCGTAACGATTTCTTTAGAACTCGCAACGACTCTCTAGCCGCAACGACTTCTTTAGACCTCGTAACGATTTCTTTAGAACTCGCAACGACTCTCTAGCCGTAACGACTTCTTTAGACCTCGTAACGATTTCTTTAGAACTCGCAACGACTCTCTAGCCGTAACGACTTCTTTAGACCTCGTAACGATTTCTTTAGAACTCGCAACGACTCTCTAGCCGTAACGACTTCTGTGTTAGTCATAACGATTTCGCGCAACGACTTCTTTGTTAGTCATAACGATTTCGCGCAACGACTTCTTTGTTAGTCATAACGATTTCGCGCAACGACTTCTGTGTTAGTCATAACGATTTCGCGCAACGACTTCTTTGTTAGTCATAACGATTTCGCGCAACGACTTCTTTATTAGTCATAACGATTTCGCGTAACGACTTCTTTATTAGTCATAACGATTTCTTGCAACGATTTCTTTAGAGCTCACAACGACTTGCCTTAATTCATAACGATTTCATAAGTTATGAAGTCAGCAAGATTCTTTCATCGAATTTCTTGATGCATCAGTATAATGCTTTTTAATAGCGTTGAAAAGTCAAAGTCATATCTTGTCCGTTGACTGCTATGCATTAAATGCTCTCCGATCGTATCTCCCATGCATGCAGACAATATCTTCCATTTCTATGCTACTCTGTCTACGTACTTTTTCTTGGACAGAAAGGAGCTTTGCTATATACTGCAATATCTGTTCCATCTCAACTAACAATAGACAGCAGTCCTAGCTGTCTTCTATTTATTGATGATATGCTTACAGATATCTGACAAGACTCATCTGGACAACGTTGGACACAAGATACAAGGTTCTATGACATCTCTTTGGCGTGTACACCAGGATAAAAGACTGTTGATCAGAAGCTTCCTCAGTAACCAGTCTAACGTACACAAGGATAAGAGACAACGGACATTTCAACGTTCGAATTTGAATCAGCAGTTTAAATAGAAGAATCAAGACGGAAAAGATAGACAGTGCGATAGTGCGCAACAACGCCTGATTTCTGAAGAAGAAAGAAATCCATCTCTTAGAATCTTTAGAACTTTGAAGAAGAGCGAAGCCTCCACTCCAAACCTTGTTCTAAGCTCTTAGCTCTCTGTGCTCAAAAGGATTCTTCTCATTTGTAAGAGCCTGTGTGGTCCTTGGAGAGAAAAACCTTGTTAAATCTCTTTCTCTCTCGGGGGCCTAGGAGCTTCAGGTTGTAGCTGGTCAAGCTAGAATCTGAAGCCTGTTTTCACAACCTTTTTCTGATTAGTGTGGTTCCCTTCTGGACGAAGGAAGACCTGGTGGTATCCAGGGTGGTTGTTGTTCCCTTCTGGACGAAGGAAGACCTGGTGGTATCCAGGGTGGTTGTTGTACCCTTCAGGTTGAAGGAAGACCAGTTGAGGCTGGGTGTAAGGATCCTTAAGGGGGATTGTACCCTTGGTAGTAAAATCCTGAGGTATTGCTCAGGGACTGGACGTAGGTCTCCTGTGGAGAGGAGTTCCGAACCAGGATAAAAATCCTGTGTCTTGTGGTTGTGTTTTGGTGTGATTGTTGTCTTGTTTGCTCTAACTCTAACCTTGTTATTAAGTTGTGCAATCTTTTCAGTAAACAGGTTTTAATCAAACATCGAAGTTTTAATAACCCATTCACCCCCCCCTCTGGGCTAGCTAGCTGGGCAACAAAAGCTACACAAGTTCCAGCGTCAGGAGAATGGAAGCTCATGATCAGACTATCGCATTCAGCTGAAATAGTCTCCTTCGCCTACGATGAATATCTAATCTATGCAGGAGCTACATCCAAATCCAGGAGCTGAAGGAGCACTGGAAAAAGAGGTGATTGACATTCTCATCATGCATTTTACATAGAACACAAATGTTGGGACCATACACTCTCCGCCTTTGAAGAGCATCAAAGGTCAAAATACCACCCATCATAACCTGCCAAGCATGAATGGAATGCTTCTGAATAGTCGGCCTCTTCCAGACCAGATGGAACCATGAAACTTTTGGATAGGTGACTCTTTTCAGATCTTGAATGTGATTACTATTGATGGACCCATTATTATGCCTCCAAACACCGAATCTTCTTGATTACCATGGATAGGAATGCAAAGAATAAGAGGCCAGAGATGAAGCATCTCACTAGAAGTCGAAGTAGGAAGACACCATCTCCCATCTTGGATAAAGATACTTACAGTGGCAGTAGAGGGCAGTCCAAGCAAAAATCAGATGTACTCACCCCCAAGCGAATTAATAGATTGACCATCAATCCAAGGATCCTCCCACAAGTTGATCGAGTCTCCCTTACCAACTTTATAAGTCACATTAGATCTCATCCATTCTTTAACCTGAAGAATACCCTTCCATGCTTGCGAATGATACGGCTTGGCCTGAGCTGACCAAATAGTTGTCTTTTTGAGATATCTGCCCCTTACCCATTGAGTCCATAAAGTTTCATGGTTCGAAAGGATTCTCCAAAGCTGCATAGTAATCATTGCAGAATTCCAAAGAGTTAGTCTCCTGAGCCCCAATCCACCCTCTTCTTTTGGTCTGCACAACCACTGCCACTTGATTAAGTGAAAAGGCTTATAATCCCCAGAGGCATGCCAGAAGAAGTTTCTCAGTAATCTCTCAACATCACCAATAAGCCTCTTGGGCAAGATGAAGGAAACATCCCAATAAACAGCATAAGAATTAAGGACAAACTTAATCAATTCCAATCTTCTAGCTTTAGACAATAATCTAGTTTTCCAAGAAGCAATGCGCTTAGTGATTTTCTGAATAATTGGAGCACAATGCAAAGAGGTCAATCTGGTGGAAAACAAAGGGAGACCCAAATAGGTGGTTGGTAAAATCCCCTCTTGAACTCCCAACGCACTAATCAAAGGCCCTTTATGATGAATGGCCACCCCAACAAATATCTTACTCTTAGCGGCATTCAACTGTAACCCAGAGTAGTTGTGAAAAGCCTTGAGGATATCGGAAATGCTTTTTGCCGAAGAAATGGTAGGCTTAAAGAAAAGGAGAAGATCATCAGCAAAAATGAGATGAGACAACCTCACAGCACCAAAGGTTGGAACTTGTAAAGAACCCTCCGCCACCTTCTCCTCAATAAGCATAGAGAGACCCTCCATGGCAATACAGAAGAGATAAGGAGATAGAGGATCTCCCTAACGAATGCCATTAGAAGACCCAAAGTAACCAACCGGACTTCCATTCAGTAACACCGAAAAGGATGCAGTATTAATGAGGATTGCAATCCACTGAACCAACTGATCAGGAAATCCCATCTTTCTAAGCACAAGTAAAATGAAGTCCCGGTTAACCGAATCAAAAGCTTTCCGAAGATCAACCTTCATGCAAAGAATGTTACCACGGTGCTTGGAATGAATGTCTCTAACCAAATCATTAGCAAGCATGATACTGTCTTGGATCCTTCTCCCCTTGATGAAGGCAGATTGGTGTTTGCTAATCAAGTGAGGCATAAACTCTTGCATACGATTAGCAATCAGCTTAGAAATAATCTTGTAAAGAAAGTTACACAAGGAGATTGGCCGAAACTGGTCAAATGAATCTGCAGTATCAGTCTTAGGAATCAGAGAAATGAGATTGTGGTTTACCTGACGCAGCCAACGACCTCCCTGAAAAAATAATGAAGCAGCCAAAACATCATTACCCACAATATGCCAACAAATCTGATAAAAATCTGAAGGAAATCCATCAGGCCCAGGACTCTTGTTCTTAGGAGCACTCATGATAACCTAGTGATTTCTTGATCAGAGAAAGCTTTATGATAGAGACACTGTCATCATCTGAAAGGACTCTGGAAGGGTTTAGATCAGGTATATCATGATGCTGATGTTGATTTAGAAGGCCAGAATAGAACTCAATGGCATGATGCTTAAGATGCTGCAAATCAGAAGTCACCTGCCCATCAGGCAATTTACAATTGCGGATGGTATTAATCATTCACCTCCCCTTAATACTAGCATAGAAGAACTTAGTATTATCATCTGTCTGGGTTAACCAATGTTGCTTAGCTCTCTTCTGTGCATAAGCTTCCTCCATGCTTAAACAATTGAGATAGTCTTCACGGGCTTTGTTTTCTTCCTGGATTAACCGGTCATTCATAGGGTCAGCTGCTAGGTCCGATTGTGCTTGATGCAATGCATCACCTGCCTTAGCAACCTTATGAAAGATGATACCAAATTCCTCCCAGTTCCACACCTTGAGGGCTGTCTTAACAGCCCGAAGCTTCTGACAGAGGACAAAGAGAGGTGTCCCTTGAAAGTGAGAATTCCAAGCTTGCTGAACAGTAGAAAGAAAGGAGTGATGTTGCGCCCACATATTGAAGAATTTAAACGGCTTGGGGCCACCTGCGACAGGTTCTTTGGTGAATACAGTAAGCTGAGCATGATCAGAAAGAATTTGATCTCCATAATGAAGATAGCTATCAGGAAACATATCAAGCCACAAGTGATTGATAAGAGCTCGGGCAAGTCTACAAGCAATTCTCCTGGCACCCACTAAGCGATTACTCCAAGAAAATGTGTTACCCACACTCTTGAGATCCAAAAGAGAGGAAGAGTCAACACAGTTATTAAAATGACGAAGAAGGGAAGTAGTCAGCTTACGCCCTCCAATTTTCTCATTAGGAAATCGGACACTATTGAAGTCACCCACCAGCAGCCAAGGTGAAGAAATGAGTGTAGGGATAAGAACAATGTCACGCCACAGATCTTGTCTTTCATAAGGCAGATTTGACCCATACACAGTAGTCAAGTTAAACAAATTACCAGTGGAGATGTTCATACAATCCATATGAATGAGCTGGGAAGTAGTTTTTACACATTGAATGTCAACTGTACCAACATTCCAAAGAACCCAATTTGAATGTTAACTGTATACATTGAATGTTAACTGTACCAGCATTCCAAAGAACCCAAATTCCTCCACTTGTGGTCCTTTCTTCATTTTCGTCAATTAGGTAGAATTCTCTTCCTTTCTCACTTTTTCTAAATCCTTGACTCCCACCTTTGTTAAAGAGGTCATGATCACCTACTTACTTGCTTTAAACTTGTGAATTCTCTTTTGAAACTGTGTATCCATCCCTTATAATCATGTTTTAGTGTGTGTCTGTAGGATTCACTTCCATCCCATTCTTTTTCCTACACCTCAACTTAGTTCAATAGTTTGAGGTGATCCTTCACCATGTGTAAGCTATTTCCCAGATCCAGGAAGTAGTTCCATGACAAGAATTGAGCCTTCATCATGTTTAATTTAGTGTTTGGTCATGAGAGGCAACACATCATTTCCCTTCCATCATAACTTGTTTAAATCTGAAATCCTATTGATCTCCTTGTGTAATGAAGATTGAACTATGACAGTTCTTTCTATTTCTGAGAGTTGAATCATTAAGAGACCATGAAAATCTCAAGTGAGTGTGCTTTGATAAGTAACGGATGGAAGAAGAAAGAAAAATTGTAGGATCATTGCTCTTCCAGTAATTTTCCTTGAATTTGCTTCTCTTTTAATCATTCATGTAAATCATGTTCCATATGTTCTCTATCACTTCCTTGTAAAATTGGTTTTTTTCTTGAGGTCAAGATCATGCTTATGTAAGTCTTAAACATGGTAGGGGTCATAGGAAAGCTTGGTAGAACAACTTTTAGATGATTTTGATCCTTTTCTAAAAGTTCACATAGTACCTGTCGACAACCATATCTCTAGCTGTCGACAGGGCCATGTTCCCAGAACCCAGAAGGTTCTGTCTGATAGTGGCTGTCGACAGGCAGTCCTCTGGCTATCGACAGGCCCTGTCAGAGTTGCATTTCAGCTTCAGTGAGAGCCTCACCTGTCGACAGGTACAACCTGGCTGTCGACAGGCACAACCAGTCCTGGAAATCAGCACCTGCCTTGACTCATTCCTTGATCGGAACTACACCCAATTATTCTAACAAAATGTTTACTCATTCCTAAATGTTTCTACCACTTAAACACCTACTAAACCACTCAAGTTTCCTTTCTTTTTACCATGAGTTATATCTTCAAACTTCTGAACATAATTGACCTTGTGAGAGCATTAATTTCTGAAATCAATGAAGGAACGGAGTTCCTTCGTTCTTGTGTGTGATCTATGAGTGAAAACTTGTGTATCCTTGATCTATTGCAAGAATGTATGTGTTATGATGACAAGTTGTGAGTCTTTGGACTCATTCGAGAAATATGCCTGGCAAATAAAGGGCTGGTTCAGTCTTGGGAGGAGCGCCCGAATTCGTCAGTGGCCGCGGGGGGCGATGAGAATTTATGGATGTTGGCATGCATCAGTTCATGTTTGATTAGTCATCATATCATGCTTGTGTGTGTGAAAATGTGCCTGACTCTGAATTCAAGTATCATCCTGAGTTATTGATCTTGCTTCTAAACTATTCTTGTTCAATAAGTGATATCAATTTGGCTCATTTGTCCAATTTCTTGAACACTCAGTGCTAGCTATACATATGATCTTATCTTGAGATTATACGTTTGAATCCTTTCTATTTCAAGGAATTGAATTCTATTGGGCTAGTTAGCTCATCAAATTCCACTTTTCAGGTAATCTACAATTTTACAAGGCGGGACTTCGGGACTTGTGTGTGGAGAGACCAACCATGGTGACATTTTATTTTACAATGTAAATCAAGAACCATGTAACACCTATTGAATGGTGAATACTAATTTTTATTTAGTGAAGCCTCTGAGTAAATTTACTGTTCAATTAGTTCAATTTTACTCTTGATTTCTCGTTCGCTCACGTTCCGACATTTATAGATATATTAAATGACGGGACGTGACACCAATGTATTAGGATCGAATGGGTGGATGGATTAGATCTAGAAGGGGGGTTGAATAGATCTAAAATCAATTTATGCAGAAGCTCAAGCAATTTAAAATTACTTTGACACAGAGATCAATTCACCCCAACAACAATTACTGATCTGAAGTGTGATTAGTGTGTGTGAGCAAATCAATTAATAATGTGAGCGAAATCCCTATGCATGCATCTAGCGAAATTCAAAGTCAAACAACAATTCAAACCATTGCACAGAGGATTTTTAGGTGGTTCGAAAATCACCTCCAGTGACTCCTACGTCCACCCCTCACACAGTGATGCCACACTACTCAAAACCTTGAGTACAACTCACACCGGAGCACGACGACTCCAAACACCTTTGAGCACGATGACTCAAGAAACAACCGGAGCACGATGACTCCAAATTGAGCACGACGGCTCAAACCACACCGTGAGTGCGACGACTCACAAACCAGAGCTCGACGGCTCCTAAAACACAAGCTAGATCAAAGACAACAGAAATCAGATCCTCTAGCAATGATCTGATTCAAGACAAATTCGTACACAGAATTTGCGTAGAACTTCATGCACAAATCTCATAGACGAAATAAGAAGAACAAACTCTGAAGTGAGAAATGGATGTAGAATGAGTGTTCTTCAATGAAGAGGCCTTGCAGACGCTTCAATTGAGGAGCCTTGATGGAAATCGATGGAGATTCTCCTCAATTGGAGATGCTCTGCTTTGATGGCATCTGAAATGCCAGAAATCCTTCTTCTCCTGCGCCTCTTCAGTTGGATTTGCTCCCTTGCCTAGCACAACAAGCTTCTCTCCAAAGAATCCCCTTGATTCCCACGTCCTTTCTCTTGAAAGGATGGCCTGCAACTTCTGGAGATGGAGCAAGATCTGGAAAGCCCCCTTTGGCCGCCAAAAAGCTTCTTCTGGAAGTGTATGGGCTCTCCTGCCTTTGGGGTATAAGGAACATGGGTATTTATAGCCCCATATGTCCATAAAGTGCCTTGGGGTGCATGGGCACGGAAACCTAGGTCAAATCCCCTAATTCCCATCAGTCACGTGTCCAGAAAAAATCACGATTTTGAGTTTCAGCCGGAGTGTGTCGACCTGTCCAAGGAGTGCGTCGACACACTGTCTCAAACTGGCAGAAATTGTTCTCTGGGAAGGGTCACTAGTGTCGACACTACTTCAGGCTGTGTCGACACACTGTCCCAGTCTGGCAAACATGACTTTTGGAATATGGGACTAGTATCGACACCACTTGAGGCTGTGTCGACACACTATACAGACCTGTCAACTGGGTTCTCTGGGAGCTGGGTCTAGTGTCGACACCACTTGAGGCTGTGTCGACACACTTGACCTTTTCTTCATCATTTTGCCTTAGGGTTTGAAACCCTGTGTCGACACTAGTAAGGGGTGTGTCGACACTACCATGACAAAATCTGTATATACCTGCAAATTTAACACAAAATCATTAGTACAAGATATTATCATTAAAATATGAGATATTAAACATCAAGAATATGTTGTTTAAGCATTATTGTGATATGTATAGAATGTATAACATGTTCAACATATCATCATCAAAATCATAATATGTCATCATTAAAATAACAATATGTCATCATTAAAATAACAATATGTCATCATTAACATAACAATATGTCATCATTAACATAACAATATGTCATCATCAAAATCAAAGTATGAGTGATGTTCATTGGTATCATTAAAATACAACTTTAGGAAATTCTAAAACACACTCACCCAACAATCTCCCCCTTTTTGATGATGACAAAACATATCTCCCTTGACTGCAATAACTCCCCTTGACCATATACACCCTTTGAACTTTCTCCCCCTAGAAACCCTTTCTTCCCCCTAGAAACCATTTCTTCTCACCCTTTTTGACAGCATCAAAAAGAAGGATAAGTGAGAGAACCAAGGATTGTAAGAGATCAATGAATGAAATGAAGGAAATAAATGGTCAGTAAAGATCAAAATAAATGAGGCAAAGTGATATTGACATATGAGAGAAATTATTGTGTTTTTGTTATTATGCAACAAAGCTTAATCACAAAGACACACTCAACACAGAGTATAGGAATGTATAATGATCTGAATGTGGTTAAAATAATGATGCAAATGTGAAATAAAGTGACCTATATGAGTGATCAGAAGTATTTAACAAGGATGTTAGGAGCTTTAATTGTAACACAATGTAGAATAATAGGTCTAAACTCAATAAACATGAACTTTATTAAGGTCCTAAGCTTTTATATCTTGTCAATTTGATTTTCTTTCATTTTTAACAGGGAAAGAATACAAGAATAAATTAGTTAAATCTCACTTTTCAGTGTAAGAGATCACATTGATCAAATGCAAGACCTCCTGATTACTCAGTGGTTTAACTTTCATTATCTTATACAGAGTTGAAAATTTGATTTCCACTTTTTGACGCGAAACAAATCACTTTTTAGGTGAAATGGCCCGGTTACTCAGTGGTTCAAGAATTTGCGTTGCTCTGTTTGTATCTTTCCAGATTGTTGATCATTTTCTTTTGACGTTTTGCAGGAATATGTTTGCTTTGACCAGAAAAGTCATGACTATGAATTTAGAAAAATTATTCTTAACAAGTGGTAAAAATGAAGCTTAAACATACACATGTGAAATATTAAAGCCACTCATGTGCCTATAATAGTGTTTTGCAAATCATTTTAAAAACATTCAGTATTAAGATTGCTTAACCTTGAAATGATAATGAATCTTTGAGATTAAACTAAATACACAATGAGTTTAGTTTTAATATCTTAATTCTCTCATAAGAAAATAGCACAATGACTCAAAAATTCTGATGATTGGGGCTCAATATAGACAATAATTGTCAAGAGAAATTAGTAAAGAATAGACAATGACTCCCCCTCAACAATACTCCCCCTCAACAATTGCATAAAGGAATGTTGATACTTGGCGGAGACATATACTCACGCATAGTGAAAGTGTCCAGACAAGCCTAACTTGCCTTTCTTCAAATCACTATTTGATATACCAAGAATTTCAATGCAACTGAGAAGTAGGAATTTATTTGCAAGAGAGAATGGCTTTTATGTGCACTTTTTCAAATTTACTCCCCCTTAATATGTGCATGGAATGAAAAAGCTAGCAAGCAATTCACACATGATTATGCACATAATTAACTTTAAGCATAACATGACTTTTGGTACTTGGCGGAGTATTTTACTCACGCATAATGATAGCTTCCAAACAAGCATAACTTGTTTTTCCACATGTCATCATTTGATATACTAAAAGGTCAAAGCAGTTGATATGCACACAGAAACATGGGCACAGTTAAGCAAGCAAGATAACACAAACATGATTCCAAGTGTTAAAACACAAAGTTATTGTTGGGAGTAGCATCAGAACACATTTTTCATTGTTCATATAAAAAATCAAACATCATTTCAATTTAGGCAATTCAAATTTGAAATGATAAAGAAGTTTTACCTGAATGGACTTCAATTGTTTTTCAAAGATTTTACCTGTGTTCTCCAATCATTTCTTGCCTTGCACAGCCAATAACTTGAATCCATTTACAATGTATGGCTGCAAGACTCCTCAACTTGCTGATCAAGCTGGTTTTGGGACCCACACTTACTTGGGTCCTGCAATGAAGTCAATGTTAGAGTGCAATAAAGATTTCTGAATCCAAAATAATTTATTTTTGGTATAGATGCATTTCTTTCATTGACAGAATTATGAGCAGAATTAGTTCCAGATTTTATTTTTACCTTTCTCAATGCATCTATGTTTTCATGAAGTTTTCTAATTTTTGGATTTTTAAGATAAGCAGAAACAGAATGATTTTGTGCAACATTTCTATGCCTATACACATGGAATTTCTGAACATTTTCAGTATGAACATGATATTTATTCCTATGTGTATGAGTATATGCATTTGACTGGAATTTCTGAGCATGCATAAGAAAATCATTTCTGTACCAACAGTCCCTAGAAATATGACCAATTTATAACAATGAAAGCATTGGACTGATTTGGTATGTTTATTGAAATTTTGATTTCTAATCCAGCAATGTTTGGCAAGATGACCAAGTTTATTACAGTTAAAGCAAATGAGAGCATTTCTTACCTGGTACTTACCTTGGCATGTGTGCATTTGCTGGAATCTCCTTTTCATGTGAGGAGGCTTACCATGAGGAGAATGAGGTATCTTTTGGTGGCTCTTGGCATGATGTGAATTTGGAACTTGCCTTGGAGCCGTTTGAACTGATGGAGGAAGTAGATGAATCTTCTTGACAGTAGTATTTTTCTTTTTCTCTGTCTGTTTCTGAACAAGAACTTTCACTAGTTTTTCATTAGAATTAGCAGAGTTCTTGTTTGCATCAGCTTTAACAAATGTTAATTTTAGTTTTATTTTTATTTTTTTTGTCTCTCACAGAAGCAAGACTTGTGTATTTAGTATTTTTCAATTCATGTTCAAGCTTCTGTTTTTCAGCTTTTAATGCAACAACTTCTTTTTCTGAAATTTGAAGTTTATTTAGCATGGCATCTAAACCATTTTTCATCTTGTTCTTTTCATTTCCAAATTGAGCAATTTGTTTTTCCAAATCAAAAATTTTATTACTTAAATTGCTACAATCATTGTTCAATGGTTTGTCATGCAACAAGCATTCAATCTTCCTTTTCAGATGACTATTTTCCTCAACAAGTTGTTTGCATCTTTCATTTATTTGATGATCATGAGCCATGTTAGAAATCTGTTTGTTTAATTGATCATTATCAAATTTGAAGTTTTTATTGAGATCAATCAATTTTCCATTTTCATTTTCCAGATCAATGACTTTTGATTTCAATAGCTCATGGTTTTCTTTCAATCCATTCAGTTTATTTTCACAGATTTGGACTTCATCTTCCAAATTCTCTTTATCAGAATTTAATTTTTCAACTTCATTTTCAAATTCTCATTTATTTCTTGGCAATGTTTTAAAGTCTTTTTCAAATCTTTATTCTTAGTGTTCAGTTTTGCATTAAGATTTTGTATCTTCTCACAGAACTCAATCAATTTAGCATAAGACATGCCTTCATCTGCATCAGAATCAGAATTAGAATTCATAAATGGATCTGGAATTGATTTACCTGATCTTGTAGACCCATTTGAACTCTTGTTTTCTGGAGAGGATGCAGAATGCTCTGAGCTCTTGGAATGTGCAGTGAGAGCCACAACCTTATGAATTGTTGATTTTCTGGATTCATTGAGGCTCCTCTTTGCCATAAAGTACTTGTGAATTTCTTTTGCTCCTTTTCTTTGTGCTTCATTTGACAAACTTGATGAAAGTGAGACTAGTGATTTCTTTGAAATTATAACAGGAAATTCATGCAAATTAAAGAGATTTGCCATTATATCAAAACTCAAAAGACAATTAGATCTAATCACAGTGAATCAATGTAATAAGGAATTAGATCTAACAATTAGAGTGGTTAACCCGCTCTAATACCAAATGTAGGAATCAGAGCGATTAAGCACACAGAGACAGTGAAAGATCAAGCAAACAGTTCAAGCAATTAACACAGAGATCAAACAGAAGCAATCAAATCAGATCAGTAACAGACATTAACCCGCTCTGATACCAATTGTTAGGATCGAATGGGTGGATGGATCAGATCTAGAAGGGGGGTTGAATAGATCTAAAACCAATTTATGCGGAAGCTCAAGCAATTTAAAATTACTTCGACTCAGAGATCAATTCACCCAAACAATTTACTGATCTGAAGTGTGATTAGTGTGTGTGAGCAAATCAATTAATAATGTGAGCGAAATCCCTATGCATGCATCTAGAGAAATTCAAAGTCAAACCACAATTCAAACCACTGCACAGAGGATTTTTAGGTGGTTCGGAAATCACCTCCAGTGACTCCTACGTCCACCCCTCACACAGTGAGGCCACACTACTCAAAACCTTGAGTACAACTCACACCGGAGCACGACGACTCCAAACACCTTGAGCACGATGACTCAAGAAACAACCGGAGCACGATGACTCCAAATTGAGCACGACGGCTCAAACCACACCGTGAGTGCGACGACTCACAAACCAGAGCTCGACGGCTCCCAAAACACAAGCTAGATCAAAGACAACAGAAATCAGATCCTCTAGCAATGATCTGATTCAAGACAAATTCGTACACAAAAATTTGTGCAGAACTTCATGCACAAATCTCATAGACGAAATAAAGAAGAACAAGCTCTGAAGTGAGAAATGGATGTAGAATGAGTGTTCTTCGATGAAGAGGCCTTGCAGACGCTTCAATTGAGGAGCCTTGATGGAAATCAATGGAGATTCTCCTCAATTGGCGATGCTCTGCTTTGATGGCATCTGAAATGTCAGAAATCCTTCTTCTCCTGCGCTCTTCAGTTGGATCTGCTCCCTTGCCTAGCACAGCAAGCTTCTCTCCAGAGATTCCCCTGATTCCCACGTCCTTCCTCTTGAAAGGATGGCCTGCAACTTCTACAGATGGAGCAAGATCTGGAAAGCCCCCTTGGCCGCCAAAAAGCTTCTTCTGAAAGTGTATGGGCTCTCCTGCCTTTGGGGTACAAGGAACATGAGTATTTATAGCCCCATATGTCCATAAAGTGCCTTGGGGTGCATGGGCACAGAAACCTAGGTCAAATCCCCTAATTCCAAGAAGCCACGTGTTCAGACAAAATCACGATTTTGAGTTTCAGCCGGAGTGTGTCGACCTGTCCAAGGAGTGTGTCGACACACTGTCTCAAACTGGCAGAAATTGTTCTCTGGGAAGGGTCATTAGTGTCGACACTACTTCAGGCTGTGTCGACACACTGTCCCAGTCTGGCAAACATGACTTTTGGAATCTGGGACTAGTGTCGACACCACTTGAGGCTGTGTCGACACACTATACAGACCTGTCAACTGGGTTCTCTGGGAGCTGGGTCTAGTGTCAACACCACTTGAGGCTGTGTCGACACACTTGACCTTTTCTTCATCATTTTGCCTTAGGGTTTGAAACCCTGTGTCGACACCAGTAAGGGGTGTGTCGACACTACCATGACAAAATCTGTATATACCTGTAAATTTAACACATAAATCATTAGTACAAGATATTATCATTAAAATATGAGATATTAAACATCAAGAACATGTTGTTTAAGCATTATTGTGATATGTATAGAATGTATAACATATTCAACATATCATCATCAAAATCATAATATGTCATCATTAAAATAACAATATGTCATCATTAAAATAACAATATGTCATCATTAACATAACAATATGTCATCATTAACATAACAATATGTCATCATTAAAATCACAATATGTCATCATCAAAATCAAAGTATGAGTGATGTTCATTGGTTATCATTAAAATACAACTTTAGGAAATTCCAAAACACACTCAACCCAACACAATGGAGAGGTGGTCCATGCCAAAAAAAGTGTGTAATGAAACGTTGTCCGTCTTACCTCGAGTCCTCGAAGGTAGAGGGACATGATATCGGTGTACAAAACAAACGAATAAAACGAAGACAAGTGTCCTTTAAATAATAGGGAATTTAAGTGAAATAAATACACTTAATAATTACCAGATATATTATTGAGTATTTTAATAGGGTCTCATTGCAAATAATAATGTTTAGTGTGTGCAAGTGTAAGAAATCATGAGAGTATGTATAATCATGCACATGGCTTTTAATTAATAAATTTCATGTAATTAGTACTAATTATTAATAATCAGATTGCTACAGTTCATAACAGTGCATGATTAGGGTTAACTAGGGGTTAAATGACATATATAACAGGGGCATGTGAGTAATTTGAAGTTCTGGCCAACAGGTTGAAATTGCGACGGGGGTGCGCGTCGCGTTTCATGTCGCGACTGGCGGTCCGGTTGCAGCAGACGAACTGGGTCGGTCGGGCGGGGAAACGTGATGGCTCGAGCCGTCGCATTTAAGACGCAATGGTTCTGCCGGTCGCGACCCTCCTGAGATCGCAACGGGTCAGGCCGTCGCGATTTCAGGAGGCGCCCTGATTCCTAAAAGGGAATTTGGCCCCTTTTTAGGTTGGGTTTCTCCCACCATGGCATGACACAGGTATCTTTAAAAATCGATATTAAATCGTAGGAAGCTCCAAAATTTGTGAAACCAATTTTAAACAAAAGTAGACATGTAGATCTATCATTAGGCATGAGTAATTAGAAAATAGACAAGTATTAAGCATGCTTTAATCAAGTTACATTTTGGTGACCTAAATCATGCACAGTTCGGGAAATCGATTTAATTCGCAAAGGATACATGATGAAAATTGGGGAAAATAGGGGAGTTTGAAAGCTGACATCATGTAGTATTTATGGGAATAATTGCATGGCATGGGATTATGTACACGCATGGATTGAAAACAAATATATAGGTTCGGGTACATGGAGATAACAGAGATTAGGGCATTTAATACTCCATCATGGAGCAACGAAAATTAGGAAAATCATGGGGCTTTCAAAGCTAGATGTATGGGCTACCTATGGCCGAAGTTTTGTGATTTTTGCTTGAGAGATTGCCTACCCTTTTTGCACTGTAATGATTCCTAAGGTTGAAGACAAGGTAGAAGATGAAATCCTCTTGCTCCAAGCTCTTCCTCTCCTTGCTCCTCGTCCTCAGCCTTCTCTCCTCGTGCTCCAGAGCTCCAGCAACGAAGTGGAGCTTGGTAGACATGAATTAGATGTCTATTAGGTTGTTCAAGAGTCCTAATTAGTTAAAACTCTTCCTTCTCCTTCAAATTCTGAATTTTCCTTATTTATCACCTATGTTCTTGCATTTATCCACCTAATGGGATGGGGAGAGGTTTAATTTCGTGGGTAATGTGTTAGGATGGGATGAGGACTCCTATTTAGGATAATTACATCCTATTTAATCTTTATCTTACCCTTTTCTATTTATTACTATTTTTAGGTACGAATTTAGCTTAATTACTTCCCATCTAAAGATGGGCTCTTGGCTTTTTGGCCAATTTCTTCTTGTGTGGACCATTAGTATAACCCATCTACTAATTTACCTGAATGGGTTTTAGTTTAATTCTATTTACTCACCATTTATTCTAATTTAAATCTATTTATCATATTTATTCAATAGTTCTTATTTCAATTCAATTTAATATTATTATCCTAATATTTCTAACCTTTATCCATTAATTGGGCTCTTGCTTTTTGCCCAATAACTTAAGTATGGCTTAATATACAACCCATATACTTAATTTACTTAATGAGTTTAATTATCCTTTTGTTAGAGAATTTATTCATGGGCCAAGATTGTTCATTGGTCCAATTATCATAATGGGCTATCAACCCATATTATTTAAAGTCTACCCACATGTTTATTTAAAATTTTAATCCACTTTGGCTCATAAAATAATGGGTTTTCTGACTTATTGCTTAATTATGATAATAAGTCGCATAAATTCTTAAACTTAGTCCAAATGATTTTTTTCTACGTCCAAAGTTCTTGATGGGTCATTAGAGAACATTATTTTAAGTATAACTATTATTTTTACAAAATTTTTATATGAGTTCTTATGCATGAAATAATGACGAGTACATTTTTAACTAGTTTGATTTATTAATTGATAAAATTTTAATTTATCTATATTATCTAATTTATGAATTTTTTGGGGTACTACATCCTCCCCCACTTAAAAAGAATTTGGTCCCCAAATTCCACGACTACTTTAGTTACATATGAATCATCGTTTCATACTTAAAATGTATTAATCAGTGTAAGTTTAGGGTTACCTTCCATGACTCCATCCTCCTTAGTGGTCTCAACTTCCTGCACAACTTGAAGTCGGCCATGCTTCTTTTGCCCGGTCGGGCGTTCTTCTTTCTCCTGCTCCTTCAGTATAGGGCACTCGGAAATGCAATGATGGCGATTTTCCCAGCGTAGGCAAGCGCCTGCTTTCCTCCAGCATTCCTCCGAGATGTGGCCTATCCTATTGCAGTGCTCACATTGTCCTTTACGAATAAGGGCTAACTGTATGACATTCTTCTTACTCTTCTTTATCTTTATTTTATCACCGTTTGGCTGTTTTTCTTTTGTCATAGAATTGAGATCCTTTGTGTTAATGGATGGTTCCTTTAGAAGAGGGCAGTCTTGTATCCGATGCTCTAAACTGCCACATCGTAGACATGAACCCACTTTTCGCCAACATTCCTTGGCCACATGTCCTGGCTTACTACAAGTCTACAATGAAGACAGATGGTTTTGTGAAAATTCTTGCTACGTTTTGTTTGTATGCTTGCCTTCTTTCCATCTTGGTGTCTCCCTTTTCCCTTATGGTTGGTTACTTTTCTAATCTTCTTAGTCGTCCTTAAGGCTCGTTCTAGCACTTGGGTTGCTTTCCGACATGCCTGTACTAGCTTTTGAGTTGTCCTTATGTTGTCTTGCAGTGGCGTACGTTCGGCGTCCATTAAGAGTTCCTTCAAGAATAAGGTTGGCATTAGGATGCTAAAGTAATATTAAGTTGATACATATATATAGATAAATGTATTTAGATCTTAACTATGGTTCTACCCAATCCTCACATAGGTATGGTGGTTGACTTAGACACGTGTCATGGCAGTTCACCTAGAACATCATAGACTTAAAATATCCTAATAAGGACATCCTAAGCTCTGATACCAACTGTCATGCCCCTCCAATTTAGCAGCGGAATAAATCGGGGAGACGTGAGCAGAGTAAATGATAACGTAAATTGCACATACAATCGTAAATATCTTTTTTTTGGTCGGTCAACCAAGGAAAAGAATCAATTAATAGAGAGGAGAGATTACAAAGGACTAAGAAGGTACATGCACCTCATAGTCAAGAAAAGATAAAATATGGGAACCGCCACCACAAACCGATGGTAACCCATAAACACAAGAAGCAATGTGACACCACAAGTTGGGACTACATTGCATTATTTACTCTAATGTTGAATCTCTCACAAAGGATCTTAGACCGACCGGAAATAGCCCAGGCTTGCGGCCTTGACTCAATACAACTCCGAACATCGCTAATAATGGAGAGAACCGTGTGAATATAAGAAGTTTTCATGTTCTCAAAGGTTATGCTGCATCTTTCTTTCCAAATCCACCATATAGTAGTTCTGAAAAGGAGGCGAGCAAGGGAGGTGCCAAAGCCATCGGTTTTGAAGCTAAGTCTCAATGCATGCATTTCCTCCAAAATGGTATGGCGAGGAGGTCTGTTGATGTTCATCCGATTCAGAATTTCCTCCCAAACAGAAATGGAAAATGGGCACTTGAAGAATATATGATCTTCACATTCCTCAGAAGCGCAGCAAAGAATGCACCTACTAGGAATCTGGAAGCCACGTTTCTTGAGGTTATTGGTTGTAGGTAGCTTATGAATAACAGCCTGCCAACAGGTAAGTGAGCATCTCTGAATAGTAGGCCCTTTCCAAATCCAACTGTCCCAGCCAACCTTTTGCTTCTGATCACGAATTAAGTTCCAAGCACTATGAGTAGTAAATCTGCCATGTCTCCAGCTAATCTCATCAGATGTAAAAATTGGAGTCCTCTGGATTAGGGGCCAAATGTCAAACATGTCTATAGAGGTTAAAGGTGGGAGAGTCCACTGCCCGTTGCTTATGAAGAGAGAACAAGTGGCGTTTTTTTGAAGACCAAGATGCTGCCTTAGACGATCTCCAGCCATCATGTAAAGACTTTTGCCCTGAACCCAAGGGTCATAGTAAAAACTGAAGTTACTATCCCGACCCACCTTATAACTGATATGTTGGAGGATCCAATGCATTGCTTGAGAATACCCTTCCAGGCTGCCGAATGATAAGGCTTCTGCTTAATACTCCAGATTGATTCTTCTTCAAATATTTTTCCGAACCCATTGAGACCAAAGGGAGTTAGAAGACTGAAGAATATCCCAAAGATTTTTAGTAGCACATGCTGTTCCAGTCCTTCAATCTCCTGATGCCCAGCCCGCCTTCAGACTTTGGCGCACATATGGTCTTCCAACTTACCATATGAGGAGATTGCGCTGAGAGGAGTGCCCATTCCAATAAAAGTTTGATAGAATAGTTTCAATTTCCTTAATTATAGCAGCAGAAGAATAAAGGAAACCGACAGTATATTGAATAAGAAGAGAGAACAGATTTGATCAACTCCAATCTACCAGCCCGGGATAGAAGACAAGTACGCCAAGATTCAATTCTTCTCTTGATTTTGTCAATGATCGGTTGGCAGTGGACTTTGTTAAGAGAGGAGCTCACAAGGGGAAGACCTAAATAAGGTGTTGGGAGTTTACCTTGAGGAACATGCAAAACAGATTGTATGTCTTTTTTGTTCTTAACATGACCGCCCATGTAAAGCCTGCTCTTGTTAGTGTTAAGTTGAAGACCAGAATAGCTATAAAAGTCCTCCAACAGCTAGTTGATGGTAGTGGCAGAGGACACATCGTCCTTGAAGAAGATAATGAGGTCATCGGCAAATATGAAGTGAGAAATGGGTAAGGTACCCGCCTTTGGCACTTTGATGGAATTTTCTTGGACAGCAGCCTCCATAAGACAAGTAAAACCTTCCATAACAATTGTGAAGAGGTAGGGGGAGAGAGGATCCCCTTGGCGGATGCCATTAGAACTATTGAAAAAACCTTCTGGACTACCATTAACAAGAACAGAAAACTTTGCAGACTCCAGACAGCAGCGAATCCAGTCTATCCAGGTAGGTGGGAACTTCATCTTCCTCATCATGTAATATATGAACTCCCAGGAGATAGAATCAAAAGTTTTACACAAGTCAGCTTTTAAACAAATCCGGGTACCTTTGTGCTTAGAATGCAGATCTTTTGCTAAATCATTTGCAAGAAGGATATTACTTTGAATACTCCTTCCACGAATGAAGGCAGTTTGGTGCGGGCTGATAATAGTAGGGAGGACAAGTTGCATCCGGTTTGCCATCAATTTAGTGATCACCTTGTATATAAAGTTGCAAAGAGAAATAGGACGGAACTGATCAAGAGAGTCCGCATTTGGCTTTTTTGGGACCAAAGCAATAAAGGTAGAATTAATATGCCTTTCCCAGGAACCCTTATGAAAAAACATGAGAATAGCACTTGACACCAGGTCACCAACAATATCCCATGAACTAGTGAAGAATTCCACAGAAAACCATCAGGCCTAGGACTTTTATCTTTAGGACAACTGAACACCACCTGGCGGATTTCCTCTTTACAGAAAGGACGCATGAGATTAGAGATATCAGCCTCAGAAAGGGATGCCCGGATATCAAAGTTTGGTAAACTCCTATCGTGAGATTTATTAAGAAGAGAGTGATAAAAAGATAAAGCATGTGCCCGGATCTCTTCTTCCCCATACAGAACAGTGCCATCGCTGGTTTTGCAACTTTTGATCTGATTATGCACTCTACGTGCCTTGATGGAAGCATAGAAGAACTTCGTATTTGAGTCACCTAGAGAAAGCCATTGTTGTTTAGATTTTTGTTTTGCAAACATCTCCTCTCTCTCAAGAGCTTGAAGGTACTCCATGCGACACAGATTTTGTTTATCTTGCAGACCAGTATCATGAGGATCTTTGTCAAGAAGATTTTGATAGTGAATGAGTTCCTCCCGAGCAGCGAAGGAGTTGGACTGGACAGAACCAAAAACCTGTTATTCCAATCACGTAAAGCACTTTTCACAAACTTGAGCTTCTGACAGACTTGGTATAAGAGGGTTCCATGAACCTATTTATTCCAAGCACCGCGAACAACATCCTGATAACTTTGGTGAGTTGTCCACATATTGAAGAATCTGAAGGGTCTAGGCTTGGAGGCTCTTGTACCATCACTGGTTTTCACCAAAAGTAAAGAGTGGTCCGAGACAGTCATATTCTCATAGGAGAGAATGCTGTCCTCAAAAGCATTAGTCCACTGAGTGTTAACCATTACCCGATCCAATCTGGCAGAAATGCGCTGGGCGCCAATCGTAAATATCACAGCAGCTAATGAACAATAATTGCAATAAACTCTTAATTTTATTGATAAATCACCTAAACTATTACAACCAATAATTCTGAGCCAAAACATAGGGCTCCAAGACTTCATTACATTGAAAAGGATAACTAAACAAATATCTAACTAAATTCCATAATACTAAGGTCATTCCGTTGCTACGACTTCAGGTCGCTCATCACTCCAGTCCATTCCCGTTGGTGTGTGTAGGGTCATCATCCGACTTACCTGAAAACACATACAACAATAGTGCAAGGTGAGCGATAACGCTTAGTAGGACTTAACATCTCATGTAAACAAGCACGCTTTAAATAATTAATGTCTTATAAGGCATGATAACTAGAGAGAACGATCAAGTATAGCAAAGAGAGTAATAGCACATGATAGCAAAAGAACGATAAAACTTCCAAAAGAATATTGCAAAACTAGTCATGATAAAGGATTGGCCATGTAATGAAATAGTGTATATGGTTGCACAAAAGTGCGCTAGTAGCGATGACACCTCTGGTCGAGCATCTTGTCAACCCAGAGAACGATAGTATAATGATTGATATATTGATTGTCATAGATTAAATTGTGATTGTTTTAAATGGCGCTGAGTGCATGCCATACACACCCTGATCATGTTACCCTCGTGAAGAAATGACACTCTTCGGGCGCTCCCCTCAGAACTAGATCGGGCCCTATTGCACTGGCATATAGTTATATTTTGTTATTTTAGACAATCAATTGTATGGTCAAATAGAGTACCAAGAAGAGATGAGAGTAATAGAAGAATAGACGAGAGTGTAGAGAGAAAGTGAATAGATGAGAGTAAGGAGATAGTAGATGAGACAGGGGATACTTGTAAAACAATGTTAAACCGACGATATCACAGTTGCACAACACTAGGTCGTGTGCCGGCAGTCTGGTAGAAGTGACATCCGCCCACTAGCCGTGCCAAGACACAGATTAGAAGTCCGGCGTGATCCCAAGATAAGAGAGAACACACTAAGGCCGTTTGGATCGTACTGATCCCTAAAGGTGTACTGGTTTTTAAGGGTATAACCAGCTCGTCGGCAATGGACGTGCGTCAAAGCCAAGGAGACTTACGGAGGCCTTGACAAAGAGTCCCTGGTCCAGTCAGGAGTATTCCCAACGGAGAGGTGGTCCGTGCCAAGAAAAGTGTGTAATAAAACATTGTCCGTCTTGCCTCGAGTCCTCGAAGGCAGAGGGACGTGATATCGGTGTACAAAGCAAACGAATAAAACGAAGACAAATGTCCTTTAAATAATAGGGAATTTAAGTGAAATAATTACACTTAATAATTACCAAATTTATTATTGAGTATTTTAATAGGGTGTCATTGCAAATAATAATGTTTAGTGTGTGCAAGTGTAAGAAATCATGAGAGCATGTATAATCGTGCACATGGCTTTTAATTACTAAATTTCATATAATTAGTACCAATTATTAATAATCAGATTGCTACAGTTCATAACAGTGCATGATTATAGTTAACTAGGGGTTAAATGACATATATAATAGGGGCATGTGAGTAATTTGAAGTTCTGGCCGACAGGTTGAAATCGCGACAGGGGTGCCCGTCGCGTTTCATGTCGCGATAGGCGGTTTGGTCGCGACCAACGAACCGGGCTGGTCGGGTGGAGAAACGCGACGGCTCGAGCTGTCGCGTTCAAGACGCGATGGTTCTGCCAGTCGCGACCCTCCTGAGATCGCGACGGGTCGGGTCGTCGCGATTTCAGGAGGCGCCCCGATTCCTAAAAGGGAATTTGACCTCTTTTTAGGTTGGATTTCTCCCACCATGGCATGACATAGGTATCTTTAAAAATCGATATTAAATCGCAGGAAGCTCCAAAATTCGTGAAACCAGTTTTAAACAAAAGTAGACATGTAGATCTATCATTAGGCATGAGTAATTAGAAAATAGACAAGTATTGAGCATGCTTTAATCAAGTTACATTTCGGTGACCTAAATCATGCACAGTTTGGGAAATCGATTTAATTTGCAAAGGATACATGATGAAAATTGGGGAAAATAGGGGCATTTGAAAGCTGACATCATGTAATATTTATGAGAATAATTGCATGGCATGGGATCATGTACACGCATGGATTGAAAACAAACATGTAGGTTCGGGTACATGGAGATAACAGAGATTAGGGTGTTTAATACTCCATCATGGAGCAACGAAAATTAGGCAAAACATGGGGCTTTCAAAGCTAGATGTATGGGCTACCTATGGCCAAAGTTTTGTGATTTTTGCTTGAGAGATTTCCTACCTTTTTTGCGTTGTAATGATTCTTAGGGTTGAAGACGAGGCAGACGATGAAATCTTCTTGCTCCAAGCTCTTCCTTTGCTTGCTCCTCGTCCTCAGCCTTCTCTCCTCGTGCTCTAGAGCTCCAGCAATGAAGTGGGGCTTGGTAGACACGAATTAGAGGTCTATTAGGTTGTTCAAGAGTCCTAATTAGTTAAAACTCTTCCTTCTCTTTCAAACCCCAAATTTTCCTTATTTATCACCCTATTTTCTTGCATTTATCCACCTAATGGGATGGGGAGAGGTTTAATTTCGTGGGTAATGGGTTAGGATGGGATGATGACTCCTATTTAGGATAATTACATCCTATTTAATCTTTATCTTACCCTTTTCTATTTATTACTATTTTTAGGTACAAATTTAGCTTAATTACTTCCCATCAAAGCTGGGCTCTTGGCTTTTTGGCCCATTTCTTCTTGTGTGGACCATTAGTATAACCCATCTACTAATTTACCTGATTGAGTTTTAGTTTAATTCTATTTACTCACCCTTTATTCTAATTTAAATCTATTTATCATATTTATTTAATTAGTTTCTTATTTCAATTCAATTTAATATTATTTATCCCAATATTTCTAACCTTTATCCATTAATTGGGCTCTTGCTTTTGGCCCAATAACTTAAGTATGGCTTAATTGTACAACCCATATACTTAATTTACTTAATGAGTTTAATTATCCTTTTGTTAGAGAATTTATTCATAGGCCCAGATTGTCCATTGGTCCAATTATCATAATGGGCTATCAACCCATATTATTTAAAGTCTACCCACATGTTTATTTAAATTTTTAATCCACTTTGGCTCATAAAATAATGGGTTTTTCGACTTATTTCTTAATTACGATAATAAGTTGTATAAATTCTTAAACTTCGTCCAAATGATTTTTTTCTACACCTAAATTTCTTGATGGGTCATTAGAGAACATTAATTTAAGTATAACTATTATTTTTACAAAATTTTTATATGAGTTCTTATGCATGAAATAATGACGCGTACATTTTTAACTAGTTTGATTTATTAATTGATAAAATTTTAATTTATCTATATTTTTAATTTATGAATTTTCTGGGGTACTACAAATGTAATCAATTGGTTGAGGAGAATAGTCATATGAAAAGGAAGATTGAATGCCTATATCATGACAGACCATTGACTGATGAATGCAATGATTCTAAGAAGAAAATTGCTACATTGGAAAATCAAATTGTTCAATTTGAAAATGAACATGACAAGTTGAAAAATTGTCTGGATATCATGCAAAACAAACTTCAAACTTCAGAAAAGGAAAATGCTGTATTGAAAGCTGAAAAAGAAAAATTGACAAATGAACTTGAAGTGGTTGTTAAACAAAATCAAAATTATGAAAAGAAGATTTCTAAATTGAACAAAACTATTGATAATTTAAAATCTACTTTGTCTAAGTTTGTTCAAGGAACTTAGAATTTGGATAATCTTCTTGGTATGAAAGTCAATTTTCAAAAGGAAGGTTTAATATTTAATCTCTTGAACAAAAAGAATTTTGAATACAAAACAAAGACCTCATTTGTCAAAGTAGCTATGAACAAGAATTCTGTTGCACCTAAAGAAAAATCTGCTAAGATTCATGCTCAGAAAAATGTTCAAAAATAAAATGATAAAATAAATAAAAATACTGCAAATAGGAAGAACCCTGTTTCAATTGAAAATAATAAAAAAAAGAAAATGGAAAAGAAAATAGGATTCTACAAGGTCTCCACACCTTCTCCATCAACTCAGAAAGCTCCAAGGCAATCTCCAACTCCACATCATGAAGAGTATACCTCCTCCCTTTCAACCCAAGAATAATCAAAGATACTCTAGAAGCTTTCAGAGATTTCAACATACACATCAATGCTATGGTAAGCTCCAGATAAATACTCAACCCATTTGCTTTAATTGCAACAAGTCTGGTCATCTTGCTAAATTCGGCTGGAATAAAAATAAGAAGAATGAATTTCATGTTCATGCCAAACTAGTTCGATGCTTTACATGTCATAAACATGGACATTTGTCTAAGAACTGTTGGCATAGAAATCATGATATTGTGCATGCTCCAAAATTCCATACTCATACACATCCTAATGTGCATAGGAATGAACATCATGTTTATGCTGAAAATACTCAGAAACTTCATGTACATATGAACAGGATTGCTGCACAAAAGAATTTCTAAGATTAGAAACCAAGATGCTAGTGTTTCTAGTCTTCAGAATAATGCACCCAATATAAAATCATTTTGGATTCAAAAATTGTTGTTGCAGATTCATGGAAGATCCTCAGGACCCAAATAACTTTGGGTTCCGAAATGTGCTACTTGAATACTGAATGCAAGGATCCGTGTAGTCAATTTCAAGATGAAGGCTTCATGACTAAGGCTACAAGGAAAGTAAGTGGAAAGAATGAAAGAAAATGAAAATCTCACTAGGCAAATACTTCTGAGAGATTCCCTGCTAAATAAAAACTTCTTGTTGATAAAAATCTCTTGAATAAACTACTTGATGATTGAAATTGAATGCAAAAATGGAATCATGATGAGTTATATATCTAGATCTCATGGTATATAAAATGGTGAAATGTGGAAGGACAAGTCATGCTTGTTTGGAAACTATCACTATGTGTGAGAAAACCTCTCCGCCGAGTACCAAGAGTCACTCCTTGCTTAAAGCAAATGTGTGCATAATCATCCTTGAATTACTTGCAAAAGTTTTCACATCATGTACATGTAACTAAAAATCTTGTTGAAAGAGCTCAGAAACTCCATGTGAATATAAATTGAACATTTCATGAAAACACTGGTGCATTAAACAAAGAATAATTGCGATATGGAACTAATGCTGCTCATAGTTCCATTAATGACAAAAGTGCATCTATACCAAAAAGAAAATCCTCTTGGATTCAAAAATCATTGCTACAATCTAAATTTTGCTCCACTGCAGGACTCAAGCTTGTATGAGTCCCAAGGCCAGCTTGATTAGCAAGTTAATGAGCCTTGCAGCCATACATTGTAAATGAATTCAAGACATTGGTTGTGCAAGGCAACAAAAATTGAAGACCACAGGTAAAATCCAAATGAAGACTGTTCAGGTAAAACCTCTTATCATTTCAGAAGTGAACTGCTTGAGTTGGAATAAATTCATAGAGTTTTATCTGAACAATGAAGAGTGCGTTTGATGCTACTCCCAACAATAACATTGTCATAACAATTGGAATCATGTTTGTGTTATCATGCTTGCTTGATTGTGCCCATGACTCCTGGTGCATATCATTTGCTTTGACTTCTTGGTATATCAAATGATGACATGTGGAAAAACAAGTTATGCTTGTTTGAAAATTATCATTATATGTGAGTAAAATACTCCGTCAAGTACCAAAAGTCATGTTATGCATAAAGCTAACTGTGTGCATAATCATGTGTGAATTGCTTGCTAGCTTTGTCAATCCATGCACATGTTAAGGAGGAGTAAATTTGGAAAAAGTGCAAAAATGCTCTTAAAAAGCCTGCAAATAATTGTTAAAATTTGTTGGAACTCAAAAATCTCAGAAAATTGTCTTTGATCTTCATCAGGTCGACACACTGGTCATCACGTGTCGCATCATCTTCTAATTGTTGAAACTCAAAAATCCAATGTCAAGCAATTCTTATGCCTGCCCTGTCAACAACTTCCATATGGTTTGTCAACAGACAATGTTGTTCTGACAACATCGAGTCTGCTACTTCAGTAACTGTCGACACATGAGATCCAGTTGTCGACAGATCCTTTGAAAATCTTTGAACATTGCTTCAATCTAGAATGAAGGCTTTCATTACATCTTTGAGGGCGAGTTATATGTGAGGGAGTCTTGTGTCCTTTATGTGGCCCTTTCGGTATGGCAGCAAGCTAACCTAGAGGGGGGGTGAATAGGTTTTTCTGAAATCTGAAATAAAAACTTAAACACAGAAATTAACACTTGAAGGTTTGGTTAGTTTAGTGTGATAAAGAGTAGCAGTGCGGAAGCAAATAAACAATCACACAATGGACACAAGGAATTTATCCTGGTTCGGCCCTTCCCACATGGAAGTCCTACGTCCAGTCGCCAAGCAACCTCTTGGGATTTCACTAACCAAGGGTACAGTCCCCCTTAAGGACACTACAACACCCAGCACCCCAGCTGGTCTTCTTCTCTTTCCCGGGCAAGAAGGCAGCCCACTTCTTTTACAGGTAAAGAAGCCAACCTCCTGGTACAAACCCCAATGCGGTTTTGCTAGACACTAACCCCTAGCTAGGTTAACAACCGGTACAAACCCCAGTTTGGTTCAGCTAGACACAAACCCCTAGCTGGGTTATCTACTGTATACAGTCCTACAGCTGGACAAGGATCTTTCTTACAAAAGAAAGAATAGTGCTGAGAGTTCTACAAGAATGGCATCTACTCAAAAACTCTCAGCAAAAACTCTCCCCAGGAATTACAATAAGCACAGGGAGAATGGAAGAGAAGAAGGCTTGAAGGTGATGAAGACTTCTGCTTGAAAGCTTCTGTAGATTTTGGCTCGAGCTCTTCTCTCTTTCTTTGAGTGTATGTGGAGTTGAGGTGCTTCTCACAGTTGTACACTCCTTCAAAGATATTCAGGAAAAGCTCTCCCTTTTTCTTCAGCCATGCTTCATCTTTTATATGAGCAGTCTTTGAACAAATCCGTTGAAGAGATAGCCGTTTGAGTTTTGGATCCATTGGAGTTCTGACCGTTGCTTATCTTCTCTTCATTTGTCTTGATCAGACCTTGATGGTCTTCGAGGTCTGTGAGCATGGAAGAAAGTGTTAGCATAAAAGAGTGTTTTATGATAAACTGTGCATACCACTGTGTTTCTGCTAACATGCTGAAAATAGTAGTTCATATCTATTTGACAAGACTCTGAAATATGCATGCAGCTTTTTGTGTCAGAAGATATTTCACTTTTCATTTAAGCGCCAAGCATATTTGAAATACAAAGGCAATCTGAGTTTGATCAGAATCCATGAAGAAATCGTTATGAGCATGACTTATGAAAACATTATATGAAGAGTCGTTGCTCATTTATAAACAAATCGATGTAATCATTTATGAAATCGTTATGTAAGCAAATCGTTATGATCTTCTGAAGAAATCGTTGTGATCAATAAAGAAATCGATGTGATCACTTATGAAATCGTTCTGAGATTAAATTCTTATCAAAACGTTGCGAAGGCAAATCGATGTGAGGGCAAATCGTTGCACTCACTTATCAAATCGTTATGAGATCGATTCCTTATCAAATCGTTATGAGAGCGAAATCGATGAGAACAAATCGTTGTGAGAGCAAGTCGTTACGCTCACTTATGGAATCGTTATGCAAGCAAGTCGATGTGAGAGCAAATCGTTGCACTCACTTATCAAATCGTTATGAGAGCAAATCGTTACGCTCACTTATGGAATCGTTATGCAAGCAAGTCGATGTGAGAGCAAATCGTTGCACTCACTTATCAAATCGTTATGAGATCGATTTCCTTATCAAATCATTGCGAAGGCAAATCGATACGGGATCGATTTCTTAACAAATCGTTAGCACTTGCTACTATGGCACTTAAAACTGAAATCGATGTATATGAATTAAACATCGACTTTATCATTATAGTGCACCATATTGCATCAATATGAGACTTAGCATTTTGCTATGAGATTGGTGCGACACAGATGAAACATGATATTAGATGAGACTCATCATCTGTTAAAGGGATTGATGCAACACAGATGAAGCAAAATTATTTATGAGTATTTTATTATCTCTGTAATATATTTTGTTATCATCTAAATGCATCATATATTTTGTTATCACCAAAATACCAAGATCACAGATAACCATAGAGTGGTTCAACAATCTCCCCATTTTTGGTGATGACAAAATTTATGCGAATTTTCTGAATGAAAAAAAAAATTTAAGCAGAAAATTCATAGAGCATACTTACTCTCCCCTTTTTGTCAATAATCCAAAAAGGTCTTACCGTGTATCTCCTTCGTTTTGAGACAGTTTCTTACCATAGAGGGGTTCAAACTTTTCTCCCCCTTACTCTTTACTCCCCCTTAATTAGAGCTCTCCCTTAATGAGAGGCTCTATCACTGCCTTGAGCACCCTTTGTTCCTGATTCTCCAAGGCTTCCCTGCAAAACAACTCATTCAGATGTAGGTACCCAAAACTTTTTGGGTCCTTGATGGTTAGAGGCATGAAAGTATCCTTTCGGAATCCAAACTAAGTGCTTGGTTGTGCAGGTGTTTACTGTGTGTCCTAGTTTATTGCAATGAGAACAATGAAAATACTGTGTTTTACAGTTCTTATTGCTTTTATGACACTTTCCAGAATCCTTTTTCACTTGATGAGTTTTGTTTATTTGAAAAGCCCGTTCTTGAGGAGTGATGGATTCTTTTACAAATTTTGGTGATGGATACTGTTCAGCAGATTTGACTTGTTTTCCTTTTTCTGAGGATTTGTATCCAATACCTTGCTTATTTTTTCCAGATTTTGATCCTTTTAAGCATAGGGCTAAGGATGTTTTTCCATTAGTTAGTTTACTAACTAATTCTTTTAAATATATGTTTTCTTCAGTTAGAGTTTTTAATTTTCCTACTAACTCTAACTTCTCATCCTCCTTTCTTTTTAACTTTTCATTTTGAAGAGAGTTATTATCCTTGCATTCTTTTAACTGCTCTTCTAACTGTTCCAATTCTGACTTAAGATCAGAATTAGTGTTTTCTAAACAGGTAAGGTTGCTCTTGAGATTTTTTAGTTCTTTTACCACAACCTTATGTTTTTCATACAGTTCATTAAAGACTTCTTCTAAGTCTTCTGATTTGACCCTGAATCTGTGCATGAATTGAATGAGGGTTCAGAGTGTACCTCATCTAGTCCTACCATGAGGGCTAGATTTACCTGCTCATTTTCTGATCCTGAGCTTGATGAGCTTGATGATTATGAGTTTGAGGCCTCATCATTTTCCCAAGCAGCTGCCATGGCTTTTCTCTTGAATTTCTTGTGCTTTACGGTTTGACCAGTCTTTCTGAGCCTTGGACAATCTGGTCTTAGATGTCCAGGTTTCCTGCATTCATAGCACACTGGTTCTTTTTCTTTTCTTTCTTTCTTTTGGATCCTTCTCGATCCGTTTTTCTTCTTCTTCTTCAAAAGCTTCTGAAGCTTGGACAATACTTCATCAACATTGTTGTCTTCAGAATCTGCATGTTGAGAACTAGAAGAAGAGCCAGAAGGAGCTGCTACAGTTTTAAGAGCGTTAGAGCATTTTATTTTAGATGAACTTTCAGATAATCGCTCCATATTTATTTCATGTGCCATGAGAGAACCTATCAAATTATCAATTGATAATTTGGTCAAATCATGAGCTTCTTCAATGGCAGTTACCTTAGGTGTCCATGATATAGTTAAGGACCTAAGTATTTTTCTAACATTTTCTTCATCAGAAAGATTTTTACCTAGAGAGCTTAAACTTGCTATTATGGTTGAAAAACGATTATACATAGTAGTAATGTCTTCATGAGGAAGCATTTTAAATTGTTCATATTGTGATACTAGAATATCTATTCTAGTTTGCTTCACTTTATCTGTTCCTTCATAAGTTGCCTGCAGTTTATCCCATATATCTTTGGCAGATTTGCATGCAGACACTGTACTGAATTCCTTTTTAGATAAAGCGCAACATAAATAGTTTTTAGCTTTAAAGTTTAGTGATAACTTTATCTTATCCGCTACTGTGATATTAGTAGTGTTTTCAGCAGGGACAAAAACAAAATCACCTACCTCAATTACCGGCCACAGATCAAAGTCTGTGCCTCGAATGAAGCATTCCATTCTCATCTTCCAATATTGGTAGTCTTCTCCGTTGAAGAATGGAGGTCTGGTGACTGATTGGCCTTCAGCATATCCTTGAGCTGCCATGGATCTTTGCTCTAAGATCGTTGGATCTTCTTGAAAGTTCAGAGACCCTCTCTGATACCACTTGTTGGCCCTTTCGGTATGGCAGCAAGCTAACCTAGAGGGGGGGTGAATAGGTTTTTCTGAAATCTGAAATAAAAACTTAAACACAGAAATTAACACTTGAAGGTTTGGTTAGTTTAGTGTGATAAAGAGTAGCAGTGCGGAAGCAAATAAACAATCACACAACGGACACAAGGAATTTATCCTGGTTCGGCCCTTCCCACATGGAAGTCCTACGTCCAGTCCGCAAGCAACCTCTTGGGATTTCACTAACCAAGGGTATAGTCCCCCTTAAGGACACTACAACACCCAGCACCCCAGCTGGTCTTCTTCTCTTTCCCGGGCAAGAAGGCAGCCCACTTCTTTTACAGGTAAAGAAGCCAACCTCCTGGTACAAACCCCAGTGCGGTTCTGCTAGACACTAACCCCTAGCTAGGTTAACAACCGGTAAAAACCCCAGTTTGGTTCAGCTAGACACAAACCCCTAGCTGGGTTATCTACTGTATACAGTCCTACAGCTGGACAAGGATCTTTATTACAAAAGAAAGAATAGTGCTGAGAGTTCTACAAGAATGGCATCTACTCAAAAACTCTTAGCAAAAACTCTCCCCAGGAATTACAATAACACAGGGAGAATGGAAGAGAAGAAGGCTTGAAGGTGATGAAGACTTCTGCTTGAAAGCTTCTGTAGATTTTGGCTCGAGCTCTTCTCTCTTTCTTTGAGTGTCTGTGGAGTTGAGGTGCTTCTCACAGTTGTACACTCCTTCAAAGATATTCAGGAAAAGGCTCTCCCTTTTTCTTCAGCCATGCTTCATCTTTTATATGAGCAGTCTTTGAACAGATCCGTTGAAGAGATAGCCGTTTGAGTTTTGGATCCGTTGGAGTTCTGACCGTTGCTTATCTTCTCTTCATTTGTCTTGATCAGACCTTGATGGTCTTCGAGGTCTGTGAGCATGGAAGAAAGTGTTAGCATAAAAGAGTGTTTTATGATAAACTGTGCATACCACTGTGTTTCTGCTAACATGCTGAAAATAGTAGTTCATATCTATTGACAAGACTCTGAAATATGCATGCAGCTTTTTGTGTCAGAAGATATTTCACTTTTCATTTAAGCGCCAATCATATTTGAAATACAAAGGCAATCTGAGTTTGATCAGAATCCATGAAGAATCATTATGAGCATGACTTATGAAAACATTATGTGAAGAGTCGTTGCTCATTTATAAACAAATGATGTAATCATTTATGAAATCGTTATGTAAGCAAATCGTTATGATCTTCTGAAGAAATCGTTGTGATCAATAAAGAAATCGATGTGATCACTTATGAAATCGTTCTGAGATTAAATTCTTATCAAAACGTTGCGAAGGCAAATCGATGTGAGGGCAAATCGTTGCACTCACTTATCAAATCGTTATGAGATCGATTTCCTTATCAAATCGTTATGAGAGCGAAATCGATGAGAACAAATCGTTGTGAGAGCAAGTCGTTACGCTCACTTATGGAATCGTTATGCAAGCAAGTCGATGTGAGAGCAAATCGTTGCACTTACTTATCAAATCGTTATGAGAGCAAATCGTTACGCTCACTTATGGAATCGTTATGCAAGCAAGTCCATGTGAGAGCAAATCCTTGCACTCACTTATCAAATCGTTATGAGATCGATTTCCTTATCAAATCATTGCGAAGGCAAATCGATACGGGATCGATTTCTTAACAAATCGTTAGCGCTTGCTACTATGGCACTTAAAACTGAAATCGATGTATATGAATTAAACATCGACTTTATCATTATAGTGCGCCATATTGCATCAATATGAGACTTAGCATTTTGCTATGAGATTGATGCGACACAGATGAAACATGATATTAGATGAGACTCATCATCTGTTAAAGGGATTGATGCAACACAGATGAAGCAAAAATATTTATGAGTATTTTATTATCTCCGCAATATATTTTGTTATCATCTAAATGCATCATATATTTTGTTATCACCGAAATACCAAGATCACAGATAACCATAGAGTGGTTCAACACTTTACACTCTACATTTTTGATCACTCTCCTATCTTGAACATCTACTCAAACTTATGCTTGAAAAACAGTTTCCATTTATTTCCTGATTCTATCACCTTGACATATCAACCTTTTATTCAAGTCTTGTATCAGGATAAATGAGTCTTTATGATTTTCCTATATGAGAGATTTCATACATATAGACTAAAATAATTGTGCACTCAGTTTAGTCTTAAAGATATAATCTAAAAACAAGGTTATGCCAAATTTTAATGCTGAACTCATTTAAACTGAGTTGCAAAACACTTGTAGGCACATGAGTAGCTTTAGTATTTAACATGTGTATGTTTTGAAGCTTTATCCTTAACACATGTTAAAAATAATTTCTCTACACTCATGATCATGTCTATTCTAATTAATGTAATTCTATTCTTAAAAAATTTCAAACATAAAGTGTTCAGACAAATAAAGAGATACAAATAGAGCAATGAAAACTTCATTTTATCACTGAGTAATCGGGTTCATTTCACCTAATCAACTGTTTTGGCTCGCATCAAAAGGTGACAAACAAATTGTTTCAACTTTGTATAAGGTAATGAAGGTTAAACCACTGAGTAATTATGGGGGGTCTTGCATTGGGTAAATGTGACATCTTGCACTGAAAGGTGTGATTTGACCAATTTACTCTTGTATTCTCTCTCACAAAATGAAAGAAAAATATAAAAAACAGAAAAAGAACAGCATGTACATTGACCTAGATGAAGTTCATGTTAATTGAGTTTAGAGTTATTATTCCACATTGTGTTAAATGTTTAGCTACTAAACTCATGTGATAAACACTTTTGTCAACTCATATAGGTCACTTTCATCAAATTTACTTCATCTTTTTAATGCATTCATGTTATTAAAACTTTGACATATGTTGTGATTGAATGTGTCTTTGTTATTAAACTTTATGCACAATTCAAAGACACTAATTTTTCTCTCATATTTTAATATCAAAGATCTTATTGATTCTGATCATTCATCTCCTAGATCCACCCCTTGCTTACATGTCAGTCATACTTTGATCTCCATCCATTGATGTTCTTTGGTATCACTTTTTCCTACTTATTTCATTGACACCATCATAGGGGGAGAGTGTTATACCAAGGGGGTGACTATACTTGTTGTTGATTAAGGAGGAGAGAGAGTCTTTTTGCTATTATCAAAAAGGGGGAGAATTTGAGGGGAACAATATAATTGCAATTGCAAGCTTCTGTAATGATTGCAACTTTTTGAATGAAAACAATCCATGCTATCTTTGTTGTTAATGCTTGCAAATTTCATGCTTGCCAATCTCAAAATAATGTTGTACATGACCACTGTGCTTTCTTGTCATTTATATTTTCTCTTCATCTTTTTGATGTTGTCAAAAGGGGGAGAAATATGAATGCATATTTTGTCATCATCAAAAAGGGGGAGAATTTGAGGGGAACAATATAATTGCAATTGCAAGCTTCTGTAATGATTGCAACTTTTTGAATGAAAACAATCCATGCTATCTTTGTTGTTAATGCTTGCAAATTTCATGCTTGCCAATCTCAAAATAATGTTGTACATGACCACTGTGCTTTCTTGTCATTTATATTTTCTCTTCATCTTTTTGATGTTGTCAAAAGGGGGAGAAATATGAATGCATATTTTGTCATCATCAAAAAGGGGGAGAATGTTGAGTTAAGATTATTTAAATAACCATACTCACTGACTTAGTCATTGCTTTGATCTATTTTTGATGATGACACAATTATGGTTAATCATGTTAAGCTATTCTTAATGATAACACAACTACTTTTAATGATGACTAAACATTTATCATGTCAACTACCATGTCTTGCTGTTGCATCACAATGTTTTGATGATGATACATGTCTTGCTGTTGCAACATAATGTTTTGATGATGATATAACTTTTTTTAATTTTGTTGAACACATAATTTCATTCTTCTGATGAAAAACATGTGCAATCCTTGAGAGTCAGAGTTCTGAACATCAACTCCTTGAGAGTTGGAGTTCTGAACATCAACTCCTTGAAAGTCGGAGTTTGAATTGTATTACTTAAGTAATCTTGAATAAATGTTTCATTAAAACTAATGATTTGTGTTTGAAGGGCCAATGGGTAGAATGACCAAGAGCATCTCCAGATTGATGAATGTTGAACTCAAAGATTACATAAAGCCAAGTCAAAATCAAATGACAGACATATGAGGAAAGTTCTTGATGATATTGCTTCTGGATAGACAAGTTCAGCAGTAGCTATCGACAGCACTGGGTCGTCTGTCGACAACCCAGACAAGTCTTCAACACTTAGCTTCTGGAAGAACCAAATTCAGCAGTAGCTGTCGACAGCACTGGGTGATCTGTCGACAGGCCAGACAAACCTTCAAGATCATGGTTTTGGATAGAAGATCTGCGGCAGTGGCTGTCGACAGCTGCTGTGCGTCTGTCAACAACCGCAAGTCCAGCGCCAACACGTGAGCAGCATGTGCACTCACTTAGGGCGTCCTTTTCTTGTACACACAGATTCCCACGTTGTGTAATGATTAGGACTCACCTATAAAAAGGTGCCCCTTGCCCCTTTTCCAAGTGAGAGCCCACACAACTCCAAGAAAGGCTGAGGCGGCAAGAAGGGTCATCTCAGTGCTCTGCTCGAGCTCCAGAAGGTTGTAGACCAGTGAATACAACTGAGGAGATCGATTGGAAGTCAAGTTCTTCATCAAATCAGCAGCAGAAGAAGAAGGAAAGCAGAAGAGCTACTACCGGAGCATCTAAGGAGATATTCATATGATCAGCGAATTTTAGAAGATCTTCGTCTGAAGCAGAGCAACACCGCCAAGAAGGAGAAGAAAGAGAAGAAGAAGAGTTGTAGAAGCATCATCAAGGAAGAAATAGTGTGGATCTGTGAACGTGGTGATCAGATCAATAGATAGAGAGATATTTCTTCCCTCACTCACACCTTTTCTCAATGCACTTTATATATCTGTGTGTGTGTACTGATTTAAGATCAGTACATGGATGATGTGTGAGTGTGTGCCTTGTGATCTGTATAAGTGTTTTGTACATATCATAGTGATCTGTGATGTGTTGATTAGATTAAGGCTAGAGGATCTGATCTTTTATGGACTTGATCTAGCGTGTGTGTGTGTTTGAGCCGTTGTACTCAAGTGTGTGTGTTGTACTCAACTTTGAGTAGTTTGTCCTCACTGTGTGAGGGGTGGACGTAGGAGTCACTGGATGTGATCTCTGAACCACCTAAAAATCCCTTGCGTACTGTGGTTTGTATTGTGGTTTGATCTTATATTGAGGTAGATGCATGCATAGGGATTTCGCCTACTCTCTTTCATTGATTTGTTCACACACATCAACAATATGTTTGATGCTTAAACTAATTGATAAAATATTTCTTACATTTTAATCACTCACATTGCATCAGATCAGAGGGGTTTTAATTGAGTAGATCTCTTAATCCGAAGTGATTTTTTAAATTGCTTAAGTTTCCGCTGCAAATCTATTCAACACCCCCTTCTAGCTTTGCCATCATCGAATATCCGGTCCTAACACAACCCAATAGTCATAGAAGGTGTAATGGTTCTTTTCCCTTTTACTAACATGTGCTATGCCCCCTACTGACATCTGCCAACTTGAGCTTAAATCTTCTTCATTAAATAGCTTCATCCTAGTAAAGCTTTCTTGATGCTGCTTTAGAGAAGAATTAAACAAGTCATAAAACCTCAGATTCAGATGATTTTGAACACTAAGAGGTGCAGATTTTCTTACTTTGGTTTCTCTAAATTTGTTCCTTCTCCCTGATAGACTTTGAGAAATTCTTCAGGAGATAGACAGTGACTAGAGCTAACAATGTTGTTAAAAATCTCCAAGAGAGATTTCCTTAGTTTTGATCAAGATAGGCAGCTAGTCTTCAAATTTGTACTAAGTCATGTCATGAACTCCCAAAAATACTTTGATATGTAAAATTTTCTCAAATATCTGAAACTTCATCTTTGAATGATAAATAAAAGCATATCAAAATAGAGGAAAGCCTTTACCTATGGCCTCTCCTTTTCTTTTCTGTCCAGCCTTTGAGAGAGTTTCTTCTTTAGGAAGCCTTTGAGCTAGAGGTCGACGGGATAGGTTTGGAGTTCGGGCAAGTGAGGAGAAAGAGGAAGGTGGACAAAGGTGAAGAGCTAGTTGTAGACGCGCGATTTGGCCCATTCCCGCAAGGCTCTTTTGGCCCATTAAGCCTCGTTTGACCATTTGTTGACCAGCCTCGAATACCATGTAGACGACAGCATCGATGGCCACCGACTACTGGTTGGCGGCAAGCCCCCTGGACGTTGACCAAAGTTGGCGTCCACCTCCATGGACGTCTGCATGGTGTTGGCGGCAGGATCCCTTGACGTCAATATCGTTTACCTGGTCTGCGCAACTACCCCGAGAATATAGCCCACTAGCGCCTTTCTCTCGCCCATGCACCGCAGGGGACCGTTCCCAACGGGCATTTGGGCCACCTTGGCACCCCCTTGACCCAGTAAAAATCCTATGTGGCCTCCCCCCATTGCTTAGAGCCTTTACACTAGGATTTCCAAGTGTACAAGTGTGTTTCTTCACACTTGAGCATCCAAGGCCTCTGAACTCCGACCCCACTGTCTATAAACAGTCCTTAGGGTCCTCTAGGAGGGGAGGGAGGCTGGACGTCCACATGCTGAAGCTTTGAGAGAAGAGAGAGAAAGTGCACCCAACCTTCTACCACTCATCCTCTTCTTCCTCTCACAAGTTGGAACGTCCAGGAGGGCTGCTTTGGAGCTGGAGGAGCCCCCATAAGGAGCTACATTACCTGCAGACGAGGATATTCTCCTTCCTTCCCTCTCTCTTTCCTTTTACTCTTTAGCATTCTTGCATATCACACACACCTTCCCACTCACTCTAGGCACGTAGGCCACCTTCCTACATACCTAGAAAGGGGTTTCCCAACCAAAAACGGAGGGAAGAAGGGTGGTCATAACACTTGGCCACCCTCTTCTCAAGTCCGCAACCGGTACGGGACTCTCCTTTTGGGCCTGTATGTTTCGTTTTGAGCATTTGCTATACTTCTTAGAGTCTTATAGAGTGTCTTACTGTGGCAGGAACGATCTGTAGAAGACCGCGGAGCTCTCCTCCTTTGGCCGGCTGAAGGAAAAGAAGTTGAGGTCCCACCATCACCCGCAACGCGAGGCTATTGCACCGACGTGATCACAGCAACCCCTTGGGCACAGGTAAGGCCCTGGCGATCGCAAACATCTCCCATACTTCACCGTTCCTTTTGTTTCTCCTCAGTCAACTCAGTCAAACGGGGAGTCAACGAGGTCAACCGGCATGTCCTTCATCGCCAACGAGGGAGCGGCACGTCCGTGAACCACCGCCGAGGAGGGCCACACACATCGGCCACGATAACGGAGGTGAAACGAGACGTCCACAGCTCTTTTCTGGCGATCGCGATGGGACAACAGTGCTGTTGCGGTTTGTGTGCATCCAGGTAGACGGCAAGCGATCTTGCCGCCTATCCAGGTAAGCGTCCATCTTTCCTGCCATTTAGTTATTTTTAGCGTCCACATAGGTTGTCGTCTACTCTGTTTCAGCGTCAGTCGATCTAGTCGTTTATCTGCTTTTGATGAACTTGGCGTCCATATGTCTGCCGTTGATCGTCACAGAAGCATGATTTTAACCTTTTTTCTGATTGTTTTGCTTTGATTTTGTTTCTTGTTTGCTTACTGATTGTCACTGACGGTCCTCAGTCATTGGGGGGTCATCTTCCTCCTCTCTTCTAGCCTCCCCTCACATTTCTAGGATCACCCTTCTTCGGTTTACAACCTTTTACTCGGGGATTCCCTCTCGGTAAATCGGTTGACTCCGAAGAAAACTCTATAAGTCCCTAAATTCCGTGGATTCCCTCACGTACGGGGCAGGAGGACCTTTACCCATCCTGTCTAGTTCACCTACTCACCGGGATTCAAGTGAAATTGGAGAGAACGACCCTCAACTTAACTTAACACATAACTTGACATTTAAAAGTCTTGGGGACGTTGTTTGATAACATTGATTGGTAGAAATCCATATTTCTGCTCAAAACAGTGAAGTTAATCAACATTAACCACTTTAAAATCCATAGGTTGTGTGCTAATGACACTTGGTTGGACCCTGTTGACATGGCCAATAAATCGGCATTTGAGTATGATGATAATGTCAATGAAGTCGTCGGTATGATGAACACAAATGTTCAGCCTGAGGAATCAGTCCAATCATCCTCTCAGCCGACAATGAGGAAGTTAGCTTGAGGGTCAACCCCACTCATGCCCAAATGTTCAAGAAGACCCCGAGTTTTCTAAACTCATGTCCCGCTATTCGCCCGAGGATATTATTTCTATGCTTTCAAAGCATACTATCCGGGCAGCAACCTCTCCTTCTACTCCATCCTTATCCCCTTTCAATGCCTCACATCTAGGCCCACCCCTAGGCCGGTCACCCTACCTCGGGTTCCCGTCTCCACCTTCATTCCTCCTGTCACTTCCACTCCTTCGCCTACTCCCATTCTCACTCCTCCTTCCGCTTATTCACCACCTGTCCAAATCACACCTCTTGTCCAACCCGAATCCATTCCCCGTTCGGAGGTAGAAGGTCTTGTTAGGAAGCTTGTGGCGGAATCCTTGTCCCACTCTAACCTCATTCACTCCTAAACTACTGCAAGCTCCCCAACGCTTACTTCCCCCCAATTTCAAGGCCCCAAAGTACCGCAAGTACGATGGGACCTCCGACCCCCAATTCCACCTCGCCGGCTTTACCATGGATTCCCATCGGTGGTTATATGATCGGGCCCTTTTAGTTCACCTCTTCCAACAATCGTTAGAAGGGAAGCTTTGAGATGGTTTACCTCTCTACCCGCATCGGATCTCTTAACTTTGACATTGTCTCCGAGCGATTCATCTCGCATTTTTCATACATGGCCACTCAAGTCCCTACACTCCCCGACTTGGTGGCGGAAAAGATGAAGCCGAACGAAGACTTTGTCACTTATGCCAACCGATGGAGGTCCATGGCCTCGAGAGCCGACATTCCCATCCCGGAGTCCCAAGCCATAACCTTGTTAGTCACTAACACCACCCCTGTGCTCCGTTCCGTTTTAATGCTAAGTGAGTTCCCTTCCTTCTCACATCTTTATAACAGAGCCAGGGTGATTGAAAATCAGATCAAGGACTCCTCTCTCCCACACTTCCTTGAAGGGAAGCCAAAGGCACGTAAGGCTCCCGCGGCACCCACCACCGAGGGGGTGACCATCAATGAGTCTGTCAGTGCCTGCAGCCAGCCTTTGAGGCCTCCCAACAAATCCTCCCACCCTCCTTCCACCCTCCTTCCAACCCTCACCAATTCCCATCTCACCCCTCCAAGCTTACTCTGCCGTTCCCCCTCCTTCTGGCTACACCCGACCTGGCCCCAAAAGGTCGCATTACCCTCCTCTTCCTGAGACTCTCGAGGACGTGTTCTTCGCCCTCATGTCCTGCGATGCGATTCAACTCCCCCCACAAAGGGAGACACCAATCCGAGGGTGGACACCTCCAAGTATTGTCCCTACCATAGGGCCCATGGTCATTTCATCAACAATTGTTTTACCTTTCGTGACTGGGTCTATGACATGAATGACCAAGGTAGAATCAACTGGGATGACGTCAAGGTGGCCATAGCCAAGTCTAGGTACACCAAAAAAACCTTGGCATTTTCAGTAACCCTCTCCCCAATCACCAACCAACAACCCCTCCTCATCCACAGCCCAAGAGAATGTGCATACCATGATACCTAGGACCCCGGTTGTGAGGAGAGAGCAACAGTGGGGGGTAGAAGGTTTCGAAGAGTGGTACCCATGTCCTACTGCAGAGTCTCAAGAGCCCTCCACGTCAATAGATGCCATCCTAGAGGAAAGACCCTTAATGCTCATCCGACCTCCACAGGATGCCTATCCACCATTCTCACTCCCCTAGCTGTGAGCCATCTACCAGACCCCTCTAGCTCATTCGCCCTCAGTCCCAGGAGGCCATTCATGTCACCCTCAGAATCGAATTATTCCTCCACCCCCCTGCGGCATCCCAAGATGAGGAGGAAATGGGCCTCCACCTCCGGCCGGCACCGAATATGACATTCTCCAACATTTGGATAAGACACCCGCGAGGGTGTCCATTTTAGAATTGATTCGGAGGTCGCCGTCGCATCAATCCACTCTCCTCCAGTTCCTTCAGAAAATCATGGTTAATGATGACCTCCCTCCTAGCGGGGTCACCAATGCCATTCTTTCTCTCACCCAAGGACCCTCAATTTCCTTCTCGGACAAGGATCTTGCCACCCCCGAGTGTCATTCGCTCCCTCTTTGTCTCACCATCAACCTCAATGGGGTTTCGGTGGACTCCACTCTTATCGACACCGGGGCATCCATTAATGTCTGTCCGATGAAGACCCTTAAGAAGTTGGGTTCAGGGGAAGAGAATCTGGAGAAAAGCTGCTCCACCATCGCCGCCTATGACAACTCCAAAAGGGTTGCCAAAGGTAAAATTGCTCTTAAGTTAGGAATCGGACCTGTCACTATGTCCACTGAGTTCCTAGTTCTTGACGTCGATCCGGCCTACAAGGCCATTCTCGGTCGTCCTTGGCTAGAACAGACTCTAGGTTCCTTCCACCGCCCCCAATGCTTCAAATTTCCTTTCAATGGGCGGGTGATCAAGATTAAGAGCATTCCCATCTTGGAGACCCTCAATGCGGCTACCACAGAGCAGATGCCGCACCTTTTCATTCCGGATAAGGGGAAGAAGCCTTCATGTCTCTTTTTGACTTCCCCACACCCTGTTGAGCTCGGCCAACCTCCCAAGCCTGCTGTAGAACCCCATGTCCCATGTCCCCCGGGAAAAGGTTGGGAAGTAATGGCCAATATCGGCTATGTTCATGGCCGCGGGCTAGGCACGGATGAAAGGGGAGATCCAGAGCATCCAGGCGATTAGGAGGTTGTTACCCAAGGCCGGTCTAGGTTTCCGCCGCAGACCCTGTCCATCCAAACCCATATATACCCTATCAACCTCTTACCTGGACTCTTAAAGGCATTTTGTCAGGGGCCGACCCAGCTGGGGACCAGGGAGCCCATAATAGAAGAAATACCTTGCTCTGAGAGTGAGAATGAGAAGAAGAGAAGAGGATCCCAAATAGAAGACATTTCTGAGATTTTGGCCTCCTCTCACTCTTTGGGTCTGATCTCCCCTCTCCCCCATCTTCACCACCATCATCTCCATCTCCCTCTACTTCTATGTGCCCGCCATGCAATTCAGTTCTTCATCCACCTCTAATCCCCTTCTTTCTCCCCCTGTCCTTTTCTCCATCCCTCATCTCGCCAGTCGAGGCTACCTTGAGTCAGCACTCATGGTTCTTGGCCTTGACTCCAAAAAAAATGCCAATTTTGAAAATTGGAAATCCGAGGTCTCCATTGAGCACCCTTCCTCCCTGGAACCTCTTCCGCTCGGCCAGGGGCCGACGCTTTCCGGCCTAAGTTCCTCTTCCTCTTGCCCCTCTAGGGGCACTTCCCCTGTGCATAGTTTTGTACATAGCAGTCATGTAAATAGTGGTCTAGATTCTAGTTTAGAGTCAGGTCTAGAGGCTAGTCTAGGGTCTGGTTTAAGTTTAGGAGAGTCTAGTTCCTCTCAGCCATGTGTGCGCAAGGAGAAGGGTAGGCAAGTTCCTGCCCATTTTGTCATGGCCTTGGCTGAGAAGTGTGCTAAGTTAAGTCAGTGCCAGAATTTCTTGAGGATCCTGCTCTCGTCGAGTCTGACTTTGAAGAAGGTGACTCTGTAGATGACGTTTTAGGAGTTTATCTGTTAGATTTTGATGAGGAGGTGAGTCGGGAGATCTGGGTTAGGAGAAGAGGACCCAGTGAGCTCCTATGTGGATGGCACAAAAAGGTTCGAGCCAACCATGGCTGCAGACGAGCCCACTAAAGAAGTCAACCTTGGCACTGAAGAATCCCCGAAGACAGTTTTGATTAGTGCCAACTTGAGTGTTGAAGAAGAAGAAGCTTGGTAGCCATTCTCAAAGAATTTTGACGATTTGCTTGGTCTTATGAGGACATGCCGGGACTCGATACCTCTTGGTCGAGCATCGTTTGGTCCTAAAAGCCGACGCAAAGGCCGTCAAGCAAAAGTTGAGAAGGCTACATCCTAAGCTTGCACTCAAGATCAAAGAGGAGGTTGACAAGTTGCACAAAGCCAAATTTATTAGGGTTGTGCTATATCCACAGTGGGTAGCTAATATCGTCCTATAATGAAGAAGGACGGTAAGGTTAGGATCTGTATAGATTTCGTGACCTTAATCGTGCTTGCCCAAAGGACGATTTCCCTCTCCCACACATAGATGTCCTAGTGGACAATACTGCCGGCTTCGAGCTTTTGTCATTTATGGATGGTTTCTCTGGGTACAACCAGATTCGCTTGGCGGAGGAAGACCAGGAGAAAACTTCGTTTACAACGCCCTGGGGGACTTACTGTTATGTCGTCATGCCCTTCGGATTAAGAATGCGGAGCAACCTATCAAAGGGCCATGATGGCGATTTTTCATGACATGATGCATGTGCACATGGAGGTCTATGTGATGATGTCTTGGTTAAATCAAAGACTCGACATGGCCATGCTGAGGTCCTCCGGGCAGTTCTCCAAAGGTCTAGAGAGCACAATCTTAAGATGACCCCAAGAAGTGCGTCTTTGGTGTCTCTTCGGGGAATTGCTTGGGTTCATCGTTAGCAAGCGGGGAATTGAAATTGATCCTAACAAGGCCAAAGAAATAATCGATATGCCTCCTCCTAGGAATATCAGAGAAGTCAGAGGGCTAATTGGCAGACTCCAGTTTATTCGAAGATTTATCTCCCAGCATTCAATCCGCTGTAAGCCCTTCTATGAGATGCTTAGAGGAGAGGCGAAGTTTGATTGGGACGATAAATGTCAGAAGGCCTTTGATGAATTGAAGAGCTATCTTTTTAATCCCCCTGTTCTCGCTCCTCCGGTCCCGGGTCGGCCTTTACTGCTCTATGTGTCAACCACTGAGGACTCTACTGGAGCGGTTTTGGCCCAATACGACGACGAGAAGAAGGAGAGGAGGTGTACTATTTATCCAAGTTGTTCAATGAGGCTGAAAAGAAGTACACCGCCATGGAAAGAACGTGCGCGGCCGTCGTCTGGGTTGCCCAGAAGTTGAAGCACTATTTCTTGGCTCATGAAGTGAAACTTCTGGCGCGTATGGACCCTATTCGGTACTTGATGAGAAGCCCGTCCTGACTGAGCAGTTGATGAGGTGGCAAAGCTCCTTAACCAATTTGATCTCACCTATGTCAACCAAAAGTCATCAAGGGGCATGCCATAGCCGAGCATTTGGCCCCACCCCTTACCTTTATACTCTCCGTTGATGAAAGCTTTTCCGATGAAGAGTTAGGAGCCATTATGATGGTGAACTTCATGGGTGCTTTACTTAGACGGGGCTCTTAATTCCATGGGTGTGGGATAGGGGCAGTCCTCTCTCACCGGAAGGGGTAGTCATTCCGCACGCCTATCAATTAACCTTCCGAGCTACGAACAATGTGGCTGAGTACGAGGCTCTCCTAGTGGGGCTGAAAATGGCATTATTGCTCAGAGTCAAGGAGTAAGGATTTTGGAGATTTGCAGTTATACTCCGGCAATCTCTTAGCAAGTACCAGACCCGGGACCCCAAGCTGAAACCATACCAAGAGTTGGTAGGAAAAGTAGTCCGGCAGTTTAGGAAGCTCACCTTAGTTCACACTCCTAGGGCCCAAAATATCCTAGCAGATTCCTCCTTCCCTCGCATCTTCCATCCCATTCCTTTGGAAAGTCGTCTGAAACTGTCTCTGTTCAGAGGTTAAGAGTCCCTTCCCATGTCGATCCGTGGTTCTCTCAGCTCGTGCGTCCTTCTCCATCCCTCAGGTCCATGCGCTTTCCAAAGAGCCAGAAATTGACCTCGAAGATGGCCATCCCTGGTATTTGACATCGAAAACTTTCTCAAAGATGGATCCTTCCCTGATTATGCCACCTCTGCTGATAGACGGGCAATTCATCGTGTCTCGGAGCGTTACAAGATCATAGGTGGCATTCTCTATAAAAAGTCTCTCAGCGGGGTCTATCTCCGTTGCCTTGATGAATTCGAATCTCAAGATGTTGTTGAAGCCGCTCACTCTAGTGAATGTGATGGCCATGTTAATGGTAGAGCAATTGCCCAGAATTGCTAAGACACTATTATTGGCCCACCATGGAAGAGGACTGTCGCCATTTTGTCCGTCACTGTGCCAAATGCCAATTGCACGGTGACAAAATTCATGCTCCTTCTTCTCTCTTCATCCCCTTATCGCTCCATGGCCTTTCGCCATGTAGCATTTGACGTGTCGGTCCTCTTGCGGACAGAACGGAGAAATCCGTAAGAAGTCCTTCATTCTGACTGCCACGGAATACTTCACGAAGTGGGCTGAAGAAGAAGCGTTCATAGAATTCAAAGCTTCAACAGTCGTCAAGTTCATCAAGCGCAACATCCTTGCAAGATTTGGCGTGCTCGAGACATCGTCACGACAACGGACCGCAATTCACTTCACAGGAGCTTCGCGACATGTGTGGTAAATATGGCGTTAACTTGCATCATTCATCACCATATTATCCACAAGGTAATGGACAAGCGGAAGCTACTAACAAAACTCTCATTAAATCATAAAGAAAACATGCAAATCTCATAACAATGCTGACTGGCCAGATCGCTTAGTTGATGCTCTTTGGGCTTATCGCACCTCCGTCCGCACTCCTACGGGGCAACCCCCTATGCTTTGACATACGGATCGGATGCGATACTCCCATATGAGATCTTCGTCCCTTCGCTTAGAGTTCAATTGGATTCCGAACTTGATCTTGATCAACGTCGGGAAGCCTTGTTGGCACAACTTGAACTCTTAGATGAAAGGTGAATGATAGCGGCTGACCATGCACAAGTCTATCGTCAGAGAATTGCACGTTTTTATGCCAAAAGAGTTCTTGAGAGAAAAATGAAGTAGGTGAATGGTCCTAAAATGCAAAATCATAAAGGCACCAGGTCTCAGGAGCAAATTGCAAGAAAATTGGAGGGTCCGTTCGTTGTCAAAGAAGTATACTCAGGGAATGCTTATAGGTTAGTGGATGCCGAGGGAGTTGAGCTAACCCACCCTTGGAATGCAGTCTACCTCAAGAAATTCTACCCTTAGTCAGTCAGTCAGTCCGTCAATCGGTCATTCATCACTTGTTAATGTGTGGGTCTACTTTTCCTACTTTTCCAATTGGTCATTAGTAAGGAAGGGTTTTTCACACACCACACGATGTTGGAGTACTACCCATAACTGGAAAATCACAAGTACACTCGGGCGGTCTCATCCGGTCAATGTGTTTCCCCTATTCTTTTCCCACTCGGTCGTGTCTGGAAGCGGAACAAACTACGAGTAGGGGACCACCCACTCTCATTTAAAAGGACAAGGTCACCATAAAACAGGGGCAACTAATAAAAGCAAGGGGCAAAATGTCAAATCAAGCCTCAAATGGGAAAAAAAGAAGAAGCCAAAAGGTCAAAAAAGGGTAGCAAAACGTACGTACCCGGAAAAAGGCTGACCAACTCAAGGAGGTAGCAAAAAGTACGTGCCTCCACCCTAGAAATCAGAAATAAATAAAAAAAAAATCCCCCTGAAAACAATGGTTGACCAAGTCTGTTTAATATGAGATGTCGGTTCGGAAACAAAAAATAGTTTGAACCAAAGCCCTATATGACTTCCTATACATTTCTTCCCATTTCTCCCTTTAGGGGCGATTCGATGGTATAAGATCTTCTGTGGTGGAAAATATCAAGAAGGCTAGGGGCAATTTCCAACATTAAAAATTTCATGCACGCCCCTCCTTACTCTTGGCCTCTGTGGTTAAGTAGATCGTGTAGACCCTACACCACAACATGTGATGAATATGTGTCTTAGAGTCCAAAAAAAAAAAAAAAAAATTGTAAAAACAACAAAAAAGAGAGTCTTTTGATGTATATATTTCACGTTGTACATATTTCTCCCGAATTTTCTCCCTTATTTTCAAAAGCCAAAAAAATTTAGAAAAAATTCAAAAATCCAAAAAAAATAGTAGTAACATGTATATATACTAACATTCTCCTTACTTTCTTATCAAAAACAAAAACAACAAAAAATCAAGAAAACAAAAAAACAAAAAAATGCATGTGTATATTTCCCTTTCAATTATTTTATTATGTTTCTATCTTTGATTAGAAATTAGTCCCTTGACCAGATCTCAAGAAATGTACATCTTTTAGGCAAGGGGCTAAAGACAGATCTACACTAACCCTTTTCCTTTAAGTGTTGTGGATACAGGATGCAGAAACCAAAGAACACAAGCAAACTGTTCAAGTGCACAAAAGCTCATAAAAGTCCATAAAATCCCCGCACTCAGTCCTCACAGCACACTCCTTTGAACCTTTTGAGGCCATTTCATGTACACACATTCCACACATTCCACAAGTCAAGCAAATTCAAGTCAATTCAACACAAATGAAATCCACCTTTATTCATCTAATTTGTGTTACACTTATTGGAAATCGGGAAATTACATCATTCTTGCCCTACGGGCCATATAGAAACCACATGCAGTGGGGCGAATGCCATCATTGAACTCCTCATATTTCCAAATCTCCTCCCGATTTTCCTGCACAGCCAAGCCCACTTTTCTGCTCACCGTGTACCTTGCCCAAGTCTTCATGGCCTTCTTCATTAGCTTCTCATTTCTTCCGGTGACTATCATGTCGGTGCAGTTGGATGAAGTGGGAATCCCCCGTGGAATCCCGAGTTGACAATGGCACCGGTGTGGCTGGTACACCACCATCCGGTCAGCTCCGATCAGCCATAAGTCTTTGTCCTCCCTGGTCCGAACTCTAAACTCAATGGTTCTCATGAAGAGTGGCCTCACAATGAATTCATCCATTCCCAAATATGCCAAATGATCCCTCCAGGCATCTTTGCTTTTCAAGTGTGCTGTCACACACTTGATTTCATCTTCCGGCTCATACCATGCCCTGCTACAGTGAACCGAACTCCGAAGGAAGATTCTGGAGGGGGAAGGCTGCCTGTCAGCAAAATCGAACTTTAAATGAGCTTCCATCCATACCTGGAGCAGAAACAAACTTCGCATGTGCGTCCGCCTAGGCTCATTGTGGTGAGCGAACTGTATAGGTGGGCCAGCACTGCAGGGGCAAGTGACTCCCCGCGCCACAGCAGAGAAAGTACTCCAACGTGCTCGTAGAGGATGAAATCGCCGCTCGTGGGGAACAAGAAGACCCCGGCCAGGCAAAGTGTCAGTCCTCGTGTTTCCCTCTCTCCGCCAATCTCCTTAGCATGCTAGATCAGCCACCAGGCCAGTCGGTCCAGGAAAATCCCGTTCTTGTTCGTCATCCGCAACACTTCCTTCTTGTCTCGTACGATGTCCGCGAGGATCTCTTCCCACGGGAGGAGAGGTGTCGCTGCATCATACTCCAAGCACCGCCGCCATCCCAGAAACAATTCCACCTCCTCCAACAGTACACTCACTTCAAAACCCTGGAATACAAAGGTGTGTGTGTGCGGGTGCCATCTCTCCACCAACGCCCCCAGGGCGTCAAATCCCCACCACATGTCCTTCATGTTCTTCGCCAGTACCACCATAAAGTTCAGGTTCCACATGCCAATGAAGCTTCGCATGTCCAGAGTAATAGCGTTTACCAGATTCGCAAGCCAGGAAAAGGCCCGTACCTGACCTTGGCTCGGGAAGGCAGGGATCTCTTGCATGAGGGTGGGGTGTTGTGAGAACCATGTTTGGGGCGTTTTCAGCCCAGGAAGAATCAGAAACAATCATTGCTTACCTCCCCGTTGGCCAGACGCGTGCTCAGGTGACCCGGAACTTCACTTAGAACTCCGGGGTTTGCGCCTGTGGATCGTCCGGTCGAAGAAGAGGCCATTTCGCTGTGTTTTTCTGTCTCTCAGCTCTCTGGTTCGCAGCAGAAGCAGGAAGAGACGGAGGTAGGGGATGAGAGAGTCCTTATGGACTCCCATCACCTATTCTTTCGGCCTGATCCGCTGTCAGGTAGGCGTCCAGATCGGTGGACGTCAGTGTTGGGTTGGCGGCCACATTTGTGGACGTTAACATGATTACTGGCGGCCAGCGATGTGGACGTTTACTGTCTGGAAAATTTTAAATTCTTATTCTTTATATGGCCATTATCCTTTATCTTGTGCTTCGAGTTGTTTTGCAGATATCTTAAGCACAAGCTGCGCTTCAATTTCGGAACGCTCATGCGACCTTGAGCGTTACAGGTATGTCTAACATAGGACCCCACCAGAGGCGAATAACTTGGCGACCGTGAACCCTGAGTTCCCCTTCACCAAAAACCATGATGGGTTTGCGATCTCTCAATTATTCGTATGGCCTTTAGAATTTTCCTCTGGTGCTAACTTGCATTTTAGATAGGCAACCCACACCAGCATGCATCTTCACTGCTAACATTCTCTTACTAACACTAAAAAAAAAATGGTGATTTTCCTCGATCATATGATTGCTCCATGGATCCCCCAGCTCAGGTAGCCTACCGAGTCCGCCCTTCATGACTATCCAGGTTGATATCGGGTCTCTGTTGCCCCCCTTCTCCACTTGTCCCACCGTGTCTTTCACAAATAGTCAACCAGCCTTATTGAGTTCACTTGAGCCTTCGCTAGTCGCGAGCTTAATTCCGGACTTCAGGCTTTCCAAGCATGTGATTCCAGTTAGAATCTTTTGATAATCCTTTGAGAGATCAACCAACTCCTTGTCTCCGTGACCTCCTAAATTCGGGACCGACGTCCTGATTAGGCCAGCGAGCCCACGAGCTCCGGTTATGAGACCCTCCTGATTCAACTGTCATATTACAACTCCTTTGACTCAGACACACCAGAAACTAGTCAAAGTCCGACACGGCCATGCCAGGGACCCTACCATTGGGTCGCAGTTGTAGTTACACGGGTAGATCACCCTTTTCTTACCCCTATCTGTCTCTCAGACGATACGTCATCTATTTCTAGCCTGACTCTTTCGTTTGGTTCGCTAGAATTCTTATCCTTGGAGATGGCCCTTCCATTAAATCTCCGCGTCCTTTGTTTACCGAGACACCAATCTTTCAGTCCGCTTTGCTCCCTTGCAAGACCGGATGTCTCGGAGGGGCATTTGTAGATGTGCGATTTGGCCCATCTCCCGCAAGGCTCTTTTGGCCCATTAAGCCTCGTTTGACCATTTGTTGACCAGCCTCGGATACCATGTAGACGACAGCATCGATGGCCGCTGACTACTGGTTGGCGGCAAGCCCCCTGGACATTGACCAAAGTTGGCGTCCACCTCCATGGACGTCTGCATGGTGTTGGCGGCAGGATCCCTTGACGTCAATATCGTTTACCTGGTCTACGCAACTACCCCGAGAATATAGCCCACTAGCACCTTTCTCTCGCCCATGCACCGCATGGGACCGTTCCCAACGTGCATTTGGGCCACCTTGGCACCCCCTTGACCCAGTAAAAATCCTATGTGGCCTCCCCCCATTGCTTAGAGCCTTTACACTAGGATTGCCAAGTGTACAAGTGTGTTTCTTCACACTTGAGCATCCAAGGCCTCTGAACTCCGACCCCACTGTCTATATAACAGTCCTTAGGGTCCTCTAAGGAGGGGAGGGAGGCTGGACGTCCACATGCTGAAGCTTTGAGAGAAGAGAGAGAAAGTGCACCCAACCTTCTACCACTCATCCTCTTCTTCCTCTCACAAGTTGGAACGTCCAGGAGGGCTGCTTTGGAGCTGGAGGAGCCCCCATAAGGAGCTACATTGTCTGCAAACGAGGATCTTCTCCTTCCTTCCCTCTCTCTTTCCTTTACTCTTTAGCATTCTTGCATATCACACACACCTTCCCACTCACTCTAGGCACGTAGGCCACCTTCCTACATACCTAGAAAGGGGTTTCCCAACCAAAAACGGAGGGAAGAAGGGTGGTCATAACACTTGGCCACCCCTCTTCTCAAGTCCGCAACCAGTACGGGACTCCTTTTGGGCCTGTATTGTTTCGTTTTGAGCATTTGCTATACTTCTTAGAGTCTTATAGAGTGTCTTACTGTGGCAGGAACGATCTGTAGAAGACCGCTGAGCTCTCCTCCTTTGGCCGGCTGAAGGAGAAGAAGTTGAGGTCCCACCATCACCCGCAACGTGAGGCTATTGCACCGACGTGATCACAGCAACCCCTTGGTCACAGGTAAGGCCCTGGCGATCGCAAACATCTCCCATACTTCACCGGTTCCTTTTGTTTCTCCTCAGTCAACTCAGTCAAACGGGGAGTCAACGAGGTCAACCGGCATGTCCTTCATCGCCAACGAGGGAGCGGCACGTCCGTGAACCACCGCCGAGGAGGGCCACACACATCGGCCACGAGAACGGAGGTGAAACGAGACGTCCACACTAGTGTGTACCACCTCAAAAATTTAATGGAACAAAATTAAAAGAAATAGTAAATACTGTTAATGCATTGGTTAAAAATGTTTAAATAAAATAAAATAAAATCATGATTAGATTTCCAATAAGTGGATTCAACTAATGAATATTGTTCGGGCCAAACACACCCTTTTGGGCCAAAGAACAAAACCAAATGGCAATAAATCCCAGAAATTCGTAGGGTTAATTGGGCTTGAATGGGAAAGGCTAATTAGGGCAAAACTTTAGATTTTGCTTGCCATGTCGATCCAACAAGTGGTATCAAAGCGAGGTCTTCTCAGAAGAATCCCAAAAAGATTTGAGAAGAAATGGCATCTGAAGCTCACAACTATGAAGGCCAATCGGTTTCAAGGCCACCATTCTTTGATGGTGAAGATTATCAATATTGGAAGATGAGGATGGAATGCTTCATCAGAGGTACTGACTTCGACCTCTGGTAGGTAATAGAACAAATTTGGGGCACAAAGATTCCCGGACAAAATTCCTCAATCAAAACCATCTACGTGTTCCTACATTTTAGATCAAGAAAATTATCTAAAGTGTGTCGACACCACACAAGCATGTGTCGACACACAATGCACTGGCTTGAAACTGGGCTTCTGGAACAGTGGGTGAGTGTCGACACACAGGGGTCCTATGTCGACACCACTGGATGCTTCTTCAAAAAACATGCTACTAGGAGGGACAGGGTTCGACACATAAGCCTTCTGCGTCGACACCACTGGATGCTTTTTCATTAGCTCTTTTGGTTTCATTTAGATTCTGGTTCAACCTTTCTGCTTCCTTTTTAAGAAAGGTATTGCTCTTTTCTGATTTATTAAATTTAGCTTAACTATTTTTATTTGTTTTACCACTGATTTGTATTTTTCATAAAGTTCATTAAATGCATCTTCAATGTTATCAGAATCAGATTCAGAACAGGAAGTAAAAGATGTTTCTGAATTTACATGTTCTAGTCCTGCCATGAGGGCTAGATTTGCCTTTTCTTCTTCATCAGATTCCGAGCTGGAAGATTTTGAGCTGGTAGCATCTTCATTATCCCAAGTTGCTGCCATAGCCTTCTTCTTGAATCTTCTGAACTTCTTTTCTTTTCATTTCTTCTTATCTGATTTGTCCACTTGGTCCTTCTTCTTGAGTCTGGGACATTCAGATTTGTAATGCCCTGGCTGATTGCATTCATAACATGTAGGTTCCTTCTTCTTGTCTTTCTTAAAGAATTTCCTTGACCCAAATTTCTTCTTCTTAGCCAAGATTCTTTGCAGCTTCCTTGAGAGCATAGCCTCATCATCACTGTCATCTGATTTTCCTTTGGAGTCTTCAGATGAAGAGGAATCTGCAATCTTCAAAGCATTTGAAAATTTCTTTTTCGAAGAATTTTCAGAGAACCTTTCCATGTTTATTTCGTGTGTCATAAGGGTCCTATTAACTTATCAATGGTCAATTGTGTTAAATCATGTGCTTCCTCTATGGCTGTGACTTTAGGAGTCCAAACATTGGTTAGGGATCTTAATATCTTTCTAACAGTTTCTTCATTTGTCAGATTTTTCCCTAAAGCACTCAAACCTACAATTATATTTGAAAATCTATTGTACATTTGAGTAATATTTTCATTTGGAAGCATTTTGAATTGTTCATATTGAGATATAAGTATGCCTATTCTAGTTTGTTTAACCCTATCTGTACCTTAATATGTAACTTGTAGCTTATCCCACATTTCTTTTGTTGTTTTACAGGCTGATAATCTATTAAACTCTCTTTTAGATAAAGCACAGCATAGATAATTTTTTGCTTTATAATTTAAAGACATATTTCTTTTGTCAGCAATAGAAAGAGCACCAGAAGAGGATTCTGTAAGGACTTGAAAATCACCACGATTTCCACGCAAATCACACGAAACAAGCATGGCATTTCAACAATGGGGAGTTATGGGGTTGAGTCCCTACCTCAGAAACGCAATAAAACTCCTAAAGAACCTCGAATCGTACCGATTCCCCCGGAGCTCCACCGCGAAGACGACCCTTCCATCCTCCATTTCTCGCCCGATCCGTCACCGCCACGAGCACCACGACCTCCCCACGAGCTCCCTTCGGCCGCTGGAAGAAGTGGAGAAGGAGAGGGGTAAAGGTGGTGGGAAGGGGAGGGAGAAAGGTGAGGGAGAAGGGGCCTCAGGTCGCCCCCTAAAAACACAGGCCGGGCAGGTTGATGTCAACATCTGTTGTCGTCAACTTGCACCGACAATCCTTGACGTCAATATCTCTTGCCGTCAAGTTCAAGTACGGGAAAACTCTGGAAACTTCGGTAGACATCAACATCGATTGATGCCAAGACCCAGTCGACGGCAGCACTCTTGTCGCCAACCCAACTGTTGACGTCAACACCATGGATGTCAACCCACTGTTGACGTCAACATCCCTTGATGTCAACAAGCACTATTCTAGAAGAAGGCTCGTTAATGGTGCAATAAGGCCCAAGGCCTTACAAAATATCTTGCAAATCAGACAGCTATTAAGGAACATTCTAAAATACAATACTCCATGTATGTTCTCATTAATAAATAATAAATTGGAATGCAGAGAACATAAAATACAAAATGTGCAATAGTACAGACTAGAGTTCATAAAACAAGTAAAATGAATGCACTTCGAGTTTAGAAGCTTACAAGAGTTGGAGTAAAAAGCAGTCTGTAGATAAAGTTAAAAAGGTATATTTAATAGCAAACAATTAGGTATTGTAATTTCTCTTAAGTTTGCTAATCAGAAGTGTAATCAATAGATAAGCAAGTGTTCAATAAGATAACATGATCTGTTCATTGGTTGACATACAGAAGTTTGCACAAAGTATTATAGAGTCAATCGGAATGAAACTACATCAATCGTTATGAAAATCTTCAATAATCGAATATTTACAAGTGCTACTGAAACTTTGACTGGACACATGTTAGAGTGGTATTTCGACTATCGATATTTGTTCACAAGTCAGTATCTCACTTCAATTTCACAAAAGTCGGAGTTGGACTTTGACTGTTGACATTTGTTTACTAGTCGATGTCTAACTTCGACTTCATAGGAGTCGAAGTTGGACTCGATTGTTGACATTTATTCACAAGTCGATGTCTCACTTCGACTTTATAGGAGTCGGAGTTGGACTTCGACTCTCAAAACTTGTTCACTAGTCAATGTCTCACTTCGACTTTTCAGGAGTCGGAGTCTCATAATATATATACTAGTTGTGGACTTAGAAATTTTTCACTTTTAGATAGACACCTTCTGTCTACAAGCATTTATTCTTTATAGTAAACACATGCCTTTAATAGATGTATGGAATACAATCTATAAGATAATATTATTATACGCAATCACATGAATTTGTTTATTTTATAAACACTACTTTTTATAAAGAAGTGATTTTGTCATATTCAAAACAATAAATACATCTTTTACAAAAAAAATGCACAACAAATTCTCCCATTTTTTGTTAATGACAAAATCATGTATATATGATCAGAAATAAGTTTAGCAAAGAGTAGTCTTTTTATGCAAATAAATTCATTGAAGAGTAATAGAAAAATAAGTTCATTTTTCCTTATCGCATCTCCCCCTTATTAAATTTCTATATATCTCCCCCTTTTGTGTCATTAACAAAAAGGATGGAGGATAAAGAGAGATTTGCGTAAGAGGAGGAAATGCATAGAAATTAGTCAAAAGGAGTATCTCTATTGATTCAAAAGACAGCTGTACAAATAGAGAGGAAGAGAAACTCTTCAAGATGACTTAAGAAGATAAAGAGAAGGTGGGATTTAGTCAAAAGAAGTTGGAGAAATTCCCACAACTTCTTCTCATTATCACGGAAGTTATGCTCAAACAGAGAACTATCTATATTGTAAGAGGGTTCTATGGATAGAAGTTTCCTATAGGAGGCTAGATGCCGCCGATGATACCACTAGATCTTCTGATGATAAACTCCACTGCTCATAAATGCTCTAAGAGGAATGAATTTCCTATTGGCTGCCTGCTGCAAAAAATCATGAATGGAAATATTCTAGTGCAATCATTTGAAATGAGCTTCTTCCTTTGCCTTGAAGTATACATGGTATCTCTCAACCCATTTAATTTTCAGAGATGCACTTAATCCATCATAAATTATGTGCATGTACTTAGAAGGATGAAGCTTGCTTTTCTTGCACTCTTTAACTTCATCAGGGTATCTGTGTACCCACTGCTCAGGTGTAGATCTTTTTGATTCAGCATAGCAATCCTGGAAGTGTCTGAGCAGCTCATCATTATTCACAGACTAAAGTAGGATAAATATGTGGAAAGACAAGTGAGTCTTGTACTTCATCTTGTGTCTGACTTCCAGTCAAATATATCTGTGGAATGCAACTCTAGCAAATTCAGACCGTAATGCTACTGCCCCTATCAGACAGGGGTATAAATTTGATGATAACCCAACTGTCATAGTTGGAGTTATTTTCCTCTGTCCATTCAGTATCATGAACCATTGCCCCATACTAACTTCGGGCAAGTCCAATTTGTACCTCTCTTCATTAAAGGCTTTCATTTTGGTGAAGGTCTCTTGAAATCTTTTCAAGGATTTGGCAAATAGATTATAGAATATGAGGTTGAGATGACACTTCACCTTAAGAGGTACAAGCATGTCTCTATTAGATGCTTTGTATCTGACTACCTCATTTTGAATATGCTCTTAAAAATTCTTCAGCTGTTAAACTTAAACTAGTGTTGATGATACTTATCAGTGTGGTAGCTGATACTTCCTTAGTCCTTATCAAAATAGGAAGCCAATCCTCAAACTTGTATCCTAGAAAGTCATGGATTTCAAGAAATATATTGATCTTCAAATTTTCATCAAACAAGTCAAAAAATCTATCATAATGATAGATGAAAGCATACCAAAATGGAGGAAATGCCCTTTCACTTACTGTTCCTTTCCTTTTCTGGCCGAGCTAACTAGGGACCTCTTCCTTGGGTATAAGCTTGGCAATAAGAGGTCCAGACATGTAGCACCCTTGATTTTTAAAACTCAAATAAAAATAAAACTTCTATTTTAATAAATGAGGAAAATAGATTTAATTGAATAAAATGGGAATAAATATAATTAGAATGATTTAAATCATAACCCATTAAGATTAAATTAGGAATGGGTTGTACTATTGGTCCAAGCCTAAAAGAATGTGCCCAAAAGTGAAGAGCCCAACATGGAATGAGAGGAAATTAAGTTAAATTCGGATTAAAAATAATAGAAATAGTAAAAGGGGTAAGATAAATATTAAAGCAACTCATATCTATCCAAAAAAGAGTCCTACACTTACCATAACCCATCACCACGAAATTGGACCTCTCCTCTGTCCCAATTAGGAGATAAATGCTATGAAGGAAGGAGATAAATAAGGAATTTCGGAGTTTGAAGAAAAGGAGGAGTCTTGGAAGGTTTAGGACTCTAATTGACAAAAAAAACACCCTAATTCGGCAATAGCAACCCCATAGCACGTTGTTGGAGCTCTGGAGCACGAGGGGAGAAGGCTAAGGACGAGGAGCAAGGAGAGGAGCTTGGAGAAGGAGGAGGATTCTTACTTTTCTTTCGTCTTGCAACCCTAGGTTTTGAACTGCGTGAAAGGTAGGCAATCTCTCAAGCCAAATTTGTGTAAAAATTACTCTAGGAAGACTTCATGATCCCGAGCAAAAGCCCTTTGGTTTTGCTCCATTTCGATCTCCCATGAGGGAGAATTAATTCTTTGAATTCCTGACAGTTCTATGTACCTGATCCTTCATGTTTACTCTGAAACCTCAAGCATACATGACTTCATGCCATGAGAAAATTCTCATAAATACTATATCATGTTAGCTTTCAAACTCCTCTAGTTTGCATAATTTTTATCATGTATCCGTCTCTAATTAATTCGTTGAACCCTGTCTACACATGTTTAGGTCACTGATATGTCACTTGATCACAGCATGCCTAAACCTTGTCTATTTTCAAATTAATCGTGCATGTTGATAGATCTGTGTGTCTATTTTCGTTTAAAATTAGTTTCGTGATTTTTGGATGATCGTGTGATTTTATAAAGAATTTACAAGTACTCTGTATCAAACAGGAACCGCCCTGGAAAAAAAGGGAAAAGGGGCCGGACCCTTCTGATATCGCGACGGCGCGACCTGCCGCGATATCATCCGGGTCGCGCCCTGCAGGCATGTCGCGTTGAGAACGTGGCGGCCTATGTCGCCGCGATTTCCACCGGAGCAGGCCAGACCGGCCGGTCCACCTGTCGCGCCCGGCCGCCCCGACGCGATCTGAATCGCGACGGGTAGGTCCACCGCGATTTCAATAATTTCACCAGAACTGAAAATTGTGCATATGCCCCTGCTGTTTAGGCTTTATACTCCTTAATTAGCCATGATTTAACCTTGTTATAGTTAATTCGACTTGGTGAATAAATAAATGGCATAAATGATTTAAATTTAATTATTTTTAAGGACATTGCACGACTTATCATATCCTCAAGATTTCTTTACACTTGCACGTACATAACACTACTAATAGCCATTTGACCCTCATAATTTATGCAATAATAGATCTGGTAAATTAGTGAAATAAATGACTAAATTTTCCCATTTTAATTAATCATGTTTGTTTTCATTTATACGTGTGTTTTGTACATCGTTACCTTTTCCCTCGGCCTTCGAGCACTCGAGGCACGACGGACCCGTTTTCTACACACTTTCTCTTGACTTGGACCACCTCTCCATCGGGAATACTCTCGACTGGGCCAGAGACTCCTTGTTAAGGCCTCCGTAAGTCTTCTTGGCTTTGGCGCACGTCCTTAGCCGACGAGCTGGTTGTACCCTAAAACTCGATACACTTTTAGGGATCAGTACGATCCATGGCCTTAGTATGATCTCTCTTTATCTTGTGATCATGCCGGACCATCTAGCCTGTGTACACCGCATGGCTAGTGGGAGGTGGTGACTTCTACCAGACTGCCGGCCCGCAAGGGTGTGCCGTGCAACCGTTATTATCGATGTTTAATGTGATTTTACGATAATACCCCTATCTCATCTGCTCTCTATATCCTCTCATCTGTTCACGTTCTCTCTACACTCTCGTCTATCTCGTCTACTACTCTCATCTATTTCTTGGTACTCTATTGGCCATTCTTGTGATTGTCTAAGATAAAGAAATGACTAACGCCAGCGTAATGGGGCCCGATCAGGTCCTGGGAGGAGCGCCCGAAAAGTGCCAGTGCCCATGGGAGTTAAAATGATCAAGGATGTGTTACGACATGCATCCAGTGCCAGCATACTATCAAGATTAATCTATGACAATCAAAGTACCATCTATACAAGTTCAATCGTTATCGTTACTAGTGCACCGTTGTGCAATTTACATGTTATATCGTTACATGGCCATTCTATATCATTCTCATTGAGCTATTTTCCCTGTGCCAGATGCTATTGTGCTCTTGTTATCGTTACTTGTTCTACATGACTATTATCTCTAGTAAACCTGCCATTAAGATATTAATTATTTAAACCATGCTTGTGTTCATGAGATATGAAGTCCTACTAAGCGTTATTCGCTCATCCTGTGTTTTTATTTAATGTGTTTCAGGTGGGTCAGATGATGACCACACTCACGAGGCTGGGACTGAGGAGGATGCTCAGGAGTGACCCCGTTCATCAACCATTGCTTAGTAGTTAGTTAGTATAGAAAGTCAAGTTAGTCCATATGTATTAGTTTGGTTTTCAATAAAGCGCTCTGGGCCCTAGTTTGGCTCTGACACGTTGATGTAATAGTTAGTTCATGAAGTTGATGAGATATTAGTGAATGTAATGATGTTGGGAGGATTATTAATGAAATTTGAGTTATGGGTATTATTCCATTTTACAATGGTTTGTAACTATTTTTCGCTTTGTACTATTTAATAACTGTAATCCCACTTTGATATTCCGCGTCGGGGTGTTACAGTTTTGTGGTATCAGAGCCTAGGTTATTCTTAAGTATAGGATGATCTAGGTTTGACCTGACTTGACTTAGAGTCTAAGTTCCATGCCTATGTGAGATGGGTAGAACCTTGGGTAATAAGATAAAAATAAAATTCACACACGCACAACTTAGTGCAAACTCAGTAACTTACATTAAACATTCTCTTTTGAAGGAACTTAAAACACAACAATGGAAGCAGAACGTGCACAACTCCGCGATATGCAGCAGACTTTTCAACAGCTTACTCAAGCCTTATTTCAAGCGGCTGGAGCCAACAATAACAACAACAACCGAGGAGCTGGTGAATTGCACCGAAATTTCCGCAACCTGAATCCACCCCGATTCAGCGGTACCACCGACCCTGATGAGGCACTGAGCGTATCTTCCGCGTTATGCAATGCGCGGATGGCGATAAGCTGTTATTAGCAACATTTCAGTTAGAAAGGGACGCCCGTGCGTGGTGGGAGTCCATTGAGGCCACACGGGCAGATGTTCAGTTTACATGGAATGAATTCAAAGAGCATTTCAACTCCAAATATTTTTCAGAAAGAGTTCAAGAGAGGAAAGCCGCCGAGTTCGCCGCTCTAAAGCAGAGGAACCTGACTGTTGCTGAATATGAGGCACAGTTCTCCCGATTGGCTCGCTACGCCAATCATCTGGTTAACACAGAGAGAATGAAGGCCAAGCGAGATGTAATTCTGGGAGGTCAAACGCTACGATGTAATTCTGGGAGCCGATTGGCTATCCACGTATGGGGCTATCGTGGATTGTAGAAGAGGGAAAATTTCCTTTAGTGAATTCCCTAAGCTAACCTTCACAGGACGTAGACACAAGAGACACTTGTCTCTCGTCTCTGCTATTAAGGCACATAATATGATACGGAAGGGTTGTGTGGCATTTCTTGCCGCAATTGTGATTGAAAAGAAAGCAATAAAAATATCAAACATTCGTACAGTGCAATAATATCCCGATGTGTTTCCCGATGAGTTGCCAGGCATTCCACCCGAGAGAGATGTAAATTTCTCAATTGATCTCGTACTTGGAGCTGCACCGGTATCACGCCAACCTTACAGGATGTCCCCTGCTGAATTGAAAGAGTTGAAATAGCAACTGATGGAACTTTTAGAAAAAGGGTTTATCAGGCCAAGTACTTCTCCTTGGGGAGCACCAGTGCTGTTCGTCAAGAAGAAGGACGGATCTATGAGGTTATGCATAGACTACAGGCAGTTGAATAATCTCACTATCAAGAACAAGTACCCTCTGTCGCGTGTCGATGAATTATTTGATCAGATCTCAGGAGCAAAGTATTTTTCTAATATTGACCTTAGATCGGGATATCATCAGATGATGATTAAAGATGCAGACATATACAAGACGGCTTTCAGGAGCAGGTACAGTCATTACGAATTTGTAGTCATGCCTTTTGGACTAACCAATGCTCCTGCAGCTTTTATGCAACTAATGAACAGCATCTATCGGCCCTACCTCAACAAGTTCGTCGTGGTCTTTATTGATGATATTCTCATATACTCCAAGACCAAGGAAGAACATGAGGAGCATCTGAGGATCGCTCTGCAAATCTTGCGGAACAACCAACTCTACGCCAAATTGAGCAAGTGTGAATTCTGGCTCGAGGAGGTGTCATTTCTGGGTCATGTTATTTCAAAGGACGGTATCGCTGTCGATCCTTCCAAAGTAGAAGCCGTACTCAACTGGGAAAGGCCGACTAATGTCACAGAGATCAGAAGCTTTATTGGACTGACTGGATACTACAGACGGTTCATAAAAGACTTCTTGTAGCAACCCGAGAATTTCAATAATTGAAAATTGGAGATAAATAGAAAATATGACCACTTAATAATTTAAAACTAGTTAAATACGTACGCACCATTATCCTAGATGTAAAAACACATCTAAAAATTTTGTAAAAATCATAGTTAGACTTTAAATATGATTTTCTAGTGACCCATAAAGAAATTTGGGCCAATAAAAATCTTTTGGATTGAATTTAAGAATTTTTGTGACTTATTATCTTAATTAAGGAATAAGTCGAAAAACCATTATCACATATACATAAAGGGGTCATAAATTAAAATAAAAAATATGGTTGGACTTCAAATAATGGGTATTGACAATCCAATGAAAGAAATGGGCCGAAGGATGTCCTTTGGACCACAAATAAATTCATGCTAGGAAAATGACCCGAAATTCAGAAATATTCACTAATGGACCATGATAGGGTAAATTCTCATCATATAGACCATCATTAGACTTCAAACCAAGCCCAAATTCGTGGTTACCACCTAAGGTAAGCTTCTATACCAATTCCATCATGAATTGGGGAGAGAAATCTCCAAGTTGAGGAAAGGTATACCCAAATTCGTGCCTAAAGGTTTCCTAATTTAATTAGGTAACTAAAGGCCCCTCTCTCTATAAATAAAGCCTCTCTCTCCCATGGGATGACCCCTAGGGTTATTGGAGGCGTTCTTGGAGGCAATGGTGGCTGGAGATCTCAAGGAGAAGGCTCCAACAAGGAGGAATCCGGTGCTCTTCCCAACTCGGATCTGCAACGACCTGCACTTGAGTCCCTTCAAGATCATCACCAAAGGTTAGTGAAACCTCGACCAAACTGTGCAAACCATACATCCTTGGAAAGCTCTTCGAGTCTAGTTTCTTGTGACACTATTTTGTACAATTTTTACCCAGTAGTTCGTGAGAATTAAGTGTTCTCCTACGGCTGGTCGAAACTAGGGTTTTCGGGAAGCACGACTTTCTTTCACCTAAAAGGTAGGTCATCTCCATGCCAAACTCTAATTAAACTCGTTCATGCTTGCATTCATATGTATAGATCATGTTCTTACTGTTTTCCCCAATTTTTATCTTGAGAGTTTCACGAATTAAATCTTGCATGATCTTAACACTGTAATGTTCTGATTTACCCTTGACTTGTCTTACGAGTTTCATACCTATCTGTGGAGTCAGATTTAGACTGAGTGTTCAACATAGAACTTGTTACTGTATGAGTCTGCTTTCATTTGGCACTGATATCCCTAATTTTAGTTGACCGTACTTAGAGTATTAGTCCGAACATGAGCACTGTGTCAGATTAATGTAGACAGTCACAATATGTCTTATTACATAGTCAAACGACCTTTGTTTCTCGATTAGTCATTACTGTACAAAGGATTGGAAGTACTCTAACTAACAAAAGTGGTTTCACCCTATTTGGATCACCCTAGCATTTGTTTTGATTTTTCAAACCCACAGGTGTCAAACCCAATCCAAGTTGGAGTTGGAAATAGGTAGAAAAATCAACCCAAACGTCATATTCGGGTGGCGACAGGTCGACACGTCGCTACCAGAACGCGACAACATCATGGTCGCGACCCATACCAAAAATCAGACAGTTTTGTGGCCTTCTTCAGAAGGCGACAAGATGATGGTCGCCTTCATGTTCTGAAGGCGACAGGCAATGTGTCGCCTTCTGCCTATGTCCACTTAATCGGCCATAACGTTTTCTATAGACCTCGGATGGACGAGCCGTTTTCTTTGTTGGATTCCTCATTCAAAGGGCTTAAATATGGTATATTCATGTGTGATATTTGAATAACAAATCAATGAGTTATATGAACTAAGGAAGTGAAGGGATGGGACTGCATTTGCCTTCTAAGGGGCATACATCTCGGTTTTCGTCGTTTTGTGTCGTTCCTTGCATGTGTGAGTTTGATCTATTCTAGGAATGTTCTATAACATATTATCATGCATTTATCAACCCATATGAAAGTTAAAACATGTTCACATGATTTTTAATTGATCTTAAGTTCATGATCATGCTCTCTACCTGCCGATTATTCACATCTTGCCTTGTTATTGAACTTACTAAAACATATAGTTACTTGATAAAATTGGTCATGCATGATTGGTAATTCATGATTTAGCACTCATTATACTTTCCATAAATGGAGTTTCCATAAATGGAGTTTCTATACTGGAGTTTCCATAATCAGATTCACACACGCACTGGAGCGATTCTCACGCTCGGCATGCGCATACACTCTAGCACGATAGGAAAGCCCCTTCTTGGCTTGTGGTGAACTCTCGTCGGATATTCCTTCTGCCAAACTAGTGACCCCTTGACCAAGGCCTCCGTAAGTCTCCTCTGACCATAGATTCCCACATGTCCGACGAGCAGGTTGTACCAATGAAGTACCCGAAAGTTAGTGTTCACGTATCTCTTCTCTTTCGGCATTCTTAACGAGATCTTTCTCTCCTCATCTTGACTTTCTCGGAGTGATCGAGTATAACACATGAAACCAAGTTATTAAAGATAGAATCTATGTAAATGTGTCGTTATGCTTGAACTCTTGACTTGATATTCCCAACGTACCCTTGAACTCTATATCATTATTGACATGACACTCTCGATAATCATTACTATTGACATGATAGTCTTGAACTTTCTCGACTAGTCTATCCTTATTGACACACATTACCTTCTTGTGATACATTCTTGAAGTGCATCAGTGATATTGGAGTCATGGACTCAAAACTCGTTCTTGTCACCCATGAGTCGACGGGCTCATTGGGACACATGCCAATGTTGCGCAATACGAACCTGACTGAGGGCCCATATCTGGTCCTGGAGATTCTGGCAAAGTCCTATTACCTATGGGTGTGATTGTCATATTCGCCCCCGACAAAGTCTTTTTTACCCCAAGGTGTTGATTGCCCAGTTTTCCCAAAGATGTTCGTTACCCCAGGAGTTGATTGTTAGGTTGATCCCCTAACAAAGTCGTGTGCCTGGCGTGGTGCAGAATCATGATTGGTGCTTGGCATGGCACGTACTTGTTACACGTGATAAACTTACTTTCTTGTTACCTGCTACTGTGTGTTGGTCCTTAACCCGAGTGGCCGAAGGACGTACTTGCATGAGGCACCAGTAGATCCTGTGTGATATTCTTGTGGAGTGCTCCGAGTGGGTTACTCAAAATGCTTGCTAGTGAAATGGCCATCTTGTTACATGCTATCTTGCTCTTGTTCATGAGGTTACCATCTTTCTAGATCATTATTCACAATATCTTGAACTCTTGAATACAACCTTATTGCTAGATTAATCATTACAATCTCTTGATCATACTATCTTGCATGATACACTGTACACGTGTTACTACCGATGTTTTAATTGCATTGTACATATCATGTTCATACATTCTAGCTTTAAAAATGTAAATACTTATATCATTGCTGGAAGATGTAAATCCTACTGGGCGAGTTCGCTCATACCTGCTCTCTTTAACATTTCAGGTAGTGAAGGTAAAGCTAAATGATGGGACTTGTGCGCCGAGCGTGGAGTACACTTAGAGAGTCCATTCTTATTTTTATTTAGATTGCTCATGAATGTAATTTCCCTTTTCTTTGAGAGATAGATAGATTGGTGAGCAAGGAGTGTTTCATTTGATATTGGAGGTTGTAATATTCGTTTTGATAAATAAAGGAAGAAAATTTGATTATTGCATTGGGGGCCCTATTTGTATAAGCTATTGGTCTATAGCTTCCGAATGCTTGCTTGTTCGTCGTGTCTCCCAATTTATTCCGCTGCTAAAATAAAATTGGGGGCGTGACACTTCTCCAAGATAGCTGTACCTCTTACGCGTCTTACGTGGAAGGAGAACCCCTATGTCTGGAGCAAGGAGTGTGAGAAGAGTTTTCAGACCTTGAAGCAATTGTTGACATCTGCACCTGTCCTCACGTTACCAGTCGAGGGTGCAGGATTCTCAGCCTACACTGATGCATCCAGAATCGGTCTAGGCTGCGTATTAATGCATAACAAAAAGGTGATAGCTTACTCTTCAAGGCAGTTGAAGTCACATGAAGTCAACTATCCAGTCCATGATTTAGAATTGGCTGCGGTGGTATTTGCACTTAAGATCTGGAGACATTACCTATATGGGGAGCAATTTATTGTCTACTCCGACCACAAGAGTTTGAAATACTTATTTTCTCAGAAGGAGCTCAATATGCGACAACGGAGATGGCTGGAGTACTTGAAAGACTTTGATTTCAATATCTAATACAACCCATGTAAAGGTAATGCAGTAGCTGATGCACTTATTAGGAAGCCAGTAGCTTCTTTATCTTGTCTAGTCATGGGCGAGATGCAAATATTAGAGCAATTCGCCAGTCTAGATCTGAACATTGAGAAAAGAAGTGATAAGATGATAGTTGCTAATCTTAAAGCTCAACTCGACATCTTGTCAAGATCAGAGAGCAACAGGCTAATGATCCGTTTCTAATCCGAGTAAAGGAGACTATAGCTGACAAGCCAGATTTCGTCATCGCTGAAGATGGAAGAATATTATTCCAAGCCTGGACATGTGTGCCTGGCAATGAAGATCTGAAAAGGAAACTGATGGATGAAGCCCACAAGACCTACACAATACATCCAGGCGCAAACAAGATGTACCAAGACATGAAAAGGTCATTTTTGTGGCCAAACATGAAGCGTGAGGTGGCTGAGCATGCCGCGCACTGCCTCACTTGCCAACAGGTGAAAGCCGAGCATCGTCGTCCTGCGGGAGTACTTAGACCCCTGGACATACCAGAATGGAAATGGGAAAGCATCGGAATGGATTTCATCATGGGTTTACCCCGAACTCGTGGTGGACTCGATGCTATCTGGGTCATTGTGGGCCGTTTAACCAAGTCCCCACACTTCCTTGCCATTAAGAGCACTTGGAGTGTGGATGTGTTAGCAGCTTTGCATGTAAAGGAGATAGTAAGATTGCATGGAGTCCCCGTGTCCATTGTCTTAGATCGTGACCCCAGATTCACATCTAGATCCTGGAAGGGACTTCAGATAGCGTTGGGTACTAAACTCAACTTCAGCACTGCTTTCCACCCTCAGACGGATGGACAGACGGAAAGGACAAATCAGATTGTGGAAGATATGCTGCGTGCCTGCACTATAGATTTTGAGGGATATTGGAACGAACAACTATATTTGATTGAATTCGCCTACAACAACAATTATCAGGTTAGCATTAAAATGGCACCGTTTGAAGCATTGTACGGCAGAAGCTGCAGATCACCGGTGTGCTGGAATGAAGTAGGTGAACAACAATGGCTGATACCAGACATGGTACAGAGCACTAGCAGGGATATACAGATTATCAGAGACAAAATAAAAGTAGCTCAGTCCAGGCAGAAGAGCTATGCTGATAGAAGAAGGAGAGATTTAGAATTTCAAGTCGGAGATCATGTGATGCTGAAAGTATCCCCGACCAGAGGATTCCAAAGATTTGGAATGAAAGGCAAATTAAGACCAAGATTCATAGGTCCATTCGAAGTGTTGGATAGAGTTGGCGAGGTGGCATACCGACTAGCACTACCTCCCCAGTTCTCAACAGTACACAATGTGTTCCATGTGTCCATGCTGAGGAAGTACGTGTATGATCCATCACACGTAATCAACTATGATGACATTACTTTAAATAAGGATATGACCTATGAAGAAAGGCCAGTGAAGATTTTGGACAAGAAGATTCAACAGCTTCGGAACCGACCCATATCTGTGGTCAAGATACTCTGGAGAAACCACGAAGTTGAAGAGGCCACGTGGGAGCCCGAAGCATTAATGCGACGGAATTATCCGGAGTTATTTAGTAAGTCATTCTTCCTCTTACGATTCTATGAATTTGGGGACCAAATTCTATTAAAGAGGGGGAGGATGTAGCACCCTTGATTTTTAAAACCTAAATAAAAATAAAACTTCTATTTTAATAAATGAGGAAAATAGATTTAATTGAATAAAAGGGGAATAAATATAATTAGAATGATTTAAATCATAACCCATTAAGATTAAATTAGGAATGGGTTGTACTATTGGTCCAAACCTAAAAGAATGGGCCCAAAAGTGAAGAGCCCAACATGGAATGAGAGGAAATTAAGTTAAATTCGGATTAAAAATAATAGAAAATAGTAAAAGGGGTAAGATAAATATTAAAGCAACTCATATCTATCCTAAAAAGACTCCTACACTTACCCTAACCTATCACCACGAAATTAGACCTCTCCTCTGTCCCAATTAGGAGATAAATGCTAGGAAGGAAGGAGATAAATAAGGAAATTCGGAGTTTGAAGGAAAGGAGGAGTCTTGGAAGGTTTAGGACTCTAATTGGCAAACAAAACACCCTAATTTGGCCATAGCATCCCCATAGCACGTTGTTGGAGCTCTGGAGCACGAGGGGAGAAGGCTAAGGACGAGGAGCAAGGAGAGGAGCTTGGAGAAGAAGGAGGATTCTTACTTTTCTCTTGTCTTGCAACCCTAGGTTTTGAACTACATGAAAGGTAGGCAATCTCTCAAGCCAAATTCGTGTAAAAATTACTCTAGGAAGACTTCATGATCCCGAGCAAAATCTCTTTAGTTTCACTCCATTTCGATCTCCCATGAGGGATAATTAATTCTTTGAATCCCTGACAATTCCATGTACCCGATCCTTCATGTTTACTCTGAAAGCTCAAGCATACATGACTTCATGCATGAGAAAATTATCATAAATACTGCATCATGTTAGCTTTCAAACGCCCCTAGTTTGCCTAATTTTTATCATGTATCCATCTCTAATTAATTTCTTGAACCCTGTCTACGCATGTTTAGGTCACTGATATGTCACTTGATCACAGCATGCCTAAACCTTGTCTATTTTCAAATTAATCGTGCATGTTGATAGATCTGTGTGTCTATTTCGTTTAAAACTAGTTTCGTGATTTTTGGACGATCGTGTGATTTTATATGGAATTTACAAGTACTCTATATCAAATAGGAACCGCCCTGGAAAAAAGGGGAAAAGGGGCCGGACCCTTCTGATATCGCGACGACGCGACTCGCCGCGATATCAGCCGAGTCGCGCCTGCAGGCATGTCGCGTTGAGAACGTGGCGGCCTGTGTCACCGCGATTTCCACCGGACCACGCCAGACCGGCCAGTCCACCTGTCGCGCCCGGTCTCCCCGACGTGATCTGAATCGCGACGGGTAGGTCCGCCGCGATTGCAATAATTTGACCAGAACTGAAAATTGTGCATATGCCCCTACTGTTTAGGCTTTATACTCCTTAATTAGCCATGATTTAACCTTGTTATAGTTAATTCGACTTGGTGAATAAATAAATGGCATAAATGATTTAAATTTAATTATTTTTAAGGACATTGCACGACTTATCATATCCTCAAGATTTCTTTACACTTGCACGCACATAACACTACTAATAGCCATTTGACCCTCATAATTTATGCAATAATAGATTTGGTAAATTAGCGAAATAAATGAATAAATTTTCCCATTTTAATTAATCACGTTTGTCTTCATTTTATACGTGTGTTTTGTACACCGTTACCTTTTCCCTCGGCCTTCGAGCACTCGAGGCACGACGGACCCATTTTCTACACACTTTCTCTTGACTTGGACCACCTCTCCATCGGGAATACTCTCGACTGGACCAGGGACTCCTTGTCAAGGCCTCCGTAAGTCTTCTTGACTTTGGCGCACGTCCTTAGCCAACGAGCTGGTTGTACCCTAAAACTCGATACACTTTTAGGGATCAGTACGATCTATGGCCTTAGTATGATCTCTCTTTATCTTGTGATCATGCCGGACCATCTAGCCTGTGTACACCGCACGGCTAGTGGGAGGTGGTGACTTCTACCAGACTGCCGGCCCGCAAGGGTGTGCCGTGCAACCGTTATTATCGATGTTTAACGTGATTTTACGATAATACCCCTATCTCATCTTCTCTCTATATCCTCTCATCTGTTCACGTTCTCTCTACATTCTCGTCTATCTATCTCGTATACTACTCTCATCTATTTCTTGGTACTCTATTGGCCATTCTTGTGATTGTCTAAGATAAATAAATGACTAATGTCAGCGCAATGGGGCCCGATCAGGTCCTAAGAGGAGCGCCCGAAAAGTGCCAGTGCCCATGGGAGTTAAAATGATCAAGGATGTGTTACGGCATGCATCCAATGCCAACATACTATCAAGATTAATCTATGACAATCAAAGTACCATTTATACAAGTGCAATCGTTATCGTTACTAGTGCACCGTTGTACAATTTACATGTTATATCGTTACATGGCCATTCTATTATCATTCTCGTTGAGCTATTTTCCCTGTGCCAGATGCTATTGTGCTCTCGTTATCGTTACTTGTTCTACATGAATATTATCTCTAGTAAACCTACCATTAAGACATTAATTATTTAAACCATGCTTGTGTTCATGAGATATTAAGTCCTACTGGGCATTATTCGCTCATCCTGCGTTTTTATTTAATGTGTTTCAGGTGAGTCAGATGATGACCACACTCACGAGGCTGGGACTGAGGAGGATGCTCAGGAGTGACCCCGTTCATCAACCATTGCTTTAGTAGTTAGTTAGTATAGAAAGTCAAGTTAGTCCATATGTATTAGTTTGGTTTTCAATAAAGTGCTCTGGGCCCTAGTTTTGGCTCTGACACGTTGATGTAATAGTTAGTTCATGAAGTTGATAAGATATTAGTGAATGTAATGAAGTTTGGAGGATTATTAATGAAATTTTAGTTATTGGGTATTATTCCATTTGTGCAATGGTTTGTAACTATTTTCTCGCTCTGTACTATTTAATAACTGTAATCCCGCTCCGATATTCCACTTCGGGGTGTTACAAGACTGGTCCTGAGGTGGTTTGGAAATGATGGAAAGCCAAGAGAAGAATGTAGGAAGACAAAGGTGAAGATTAGGCTGGGTTTCTGGATCATAGTATTTGATGTCTGAATCTTTACTAGAGGATTTAGGTTGGATAGGCTGCTTGGTTGTATGTCCAGAGGAAGTAGGTAGGTAAGTTGTAACGACCACTATTACACCATTACAATTATACCAATCCACGTCGATATAAAGTGCGTCGTCATAGTGGGACATGTACCCAGCACAACACAGTAGGTAGAGATGTACACAAATAACAATGGAGAGTACAGTGAAAATAAAAGAAATTCTTATTCCATCGTCACCACACATATCCCACATCTATATAGTTGCAAAATAAATATACCAAGTCCATAAATAGTCAAGTCCAATAGTCCCCATATCACAACAACATCGTCTCACGTACTAGTAAAGAAAAGTACAAACTATATGAAAAGCTCTATCTAAATCTCAGCTACTCCGCTCGCTCGGAGTCTATCTCCTCCTCGATTTCTGGAATACCTGCTATAGACACCTGATTCTGGCCCGTAAGTCAAACCACATTTCTTGTTCTCTTAATAAGCCCCAAGTTGGTTACTCACCTTGAGCCCATTCATTAGCCATGTTGTGAGCCCATTAAAAGCCCAATTTTCAGATTATCCCATCCAATTATCTTCCTAAAGAGTCCTCATTGCTTAATTGTCCATTATTCTCCCTTATAATTGATCTATATTTTGAGAATAATCGATTTTCCTTAACGCGACGGGTCGTGGCGCTGCGTTATCCTTGTCGCGCCCCTCTTGGCTGTCGCGACAGCCCATGCAAATCCATGCACGTGCCCTTGGGGTCGCGACCAACATGGCCGTCGTGACTATCCCTGTCGCGCCCCTACGATCCGTCGCGATTACAACCGAGTGCGCTGGCCTCCGCAACCACCTCTTATTTATCCTCTTATGGCATTATCTCTATCCTATGTAACCTCCCAAGCCATCCTTGCGCGGTTTGAGGCTCAAGGACCCTTGAGGACCACCCTAGGACTCTCCCATGCGGATTTACATGATTTTATCATCTCATTTTAGGTCATTATCACTTAATGACGAGATTTTCTCTCTCCTCTTCTATAAAGCAAGGCTTCTTTTCAGAGAAGGGGGAGCCCAGTTTTTGCCACGAAGTGCTGCCGAAATCTAGTTAGACCCGACACTTAGCTCGTGGCACTCTCATTCCCTCACACTCCATCACATTCTCTTTACCAAGTCATGAACTTTTCCTCATCTATGGAGCTTGGTGCTTGAGGGAGGCGACTTCCACTTCCTATGAGGCTTCTGCACGACCCAAGGACGCCATATAATGCCAGGGAGTCGCCCCATTTGGGGCTCTTTCTTTCTTCCTCTCCCATTTCTCTTTTCATGCATTTTACTGTTTTCCCTTAGATAGGACGCATTCCCCTTTTCCTTCCTTCATTTTTTATACACCCTAGGGGTTTAAAAGCCACCCCTAGGTTCGTTCCCTCCATGTTTCCCTTCTTTATTTCATTTGTGGATAGACACTACACTTAAGTATATTCTAACAGGGTTTATTTGTTTGTTTTCTTTGTTTTAGAAGGTACACAATCATCATTTGACGAGGAGCTCTTGTCCTCTGGCCGGCCGAAGGACAGGAAGAAGGTCCACATCCATTTTCTCCCGCACTGCAGAGAACGTGACAGGCACGAGGGTCACGATAGCGGAATGCGCCCTGAGTGGGAGTCGTGACCATAGCATCATTGCGATGGGGCGACCCGTTGCGATCTCAGTAAGTGCCTTGTTCTCTTTCCTTTTCCTAGCAACGTAAGCCTATTTAATTCTTAATCATGGCAACTAGCTAGGTGGCGATCACACTTCCTCTTATTCCATGCTACATGTTTTAAGTTCTTAAAAACATCATGTTGCGTGTTTCGAGGGGTGCACAACCCCGTGATTACACCTTTTGGCGATCACGATGGGACCTTCAGTGCCAGCCTCGTGGATTTATCTTGCTTGCTTGTCATGAAGATCTGTTTATATGCTTATTAGATACCCTGTTTGGTTTATTTATGTGTCTATCTTGCCTTTCTGTTCACGGTTGTTAACGCGACGCATCGTGCGGGCGCGATCTGATCGCGGCCCGATTGGGCGACGCAACTACATGTATGCATTACCTACCTTGTTCTTCACCCATGTCCTACTCTGAGAGTACTATCATGTCTTCCTCATGTTGTTCTGCCATGTATGTTCGCGCTTCTATTTGTTAGAATGCTCCTAAGGTTCGGATTTTCCCTTTATTTTCACTATTTGCTTTCGGGTCTGATCGCGGCGGGTCATATTGCCGCGACAGTGTCGCGCCGTGCATAGGAGACGTGATCGCATGTATGACTTGTATGTTGCTGTTTTCTGTTTGTATATCCGGTTCTGTTTGTTTAGGTCTTTTGTGTAGTCTACTTTATCCATGCTTGTATTGCGCTGTAGGATAGCCTGTTTATTTATTGTTTGCGTGTAACTATAAATAAACAGGCAAGTCCCCATCCCCTTCTAAGAAGAGTAAGGGTAGTGGCATACCCCGTAGATATTTAATGGATCTGGTACAAAGGTGTGGCGCTCTTCTAGCTGTCGAAGAGTTCGTCCAAGAAGCAGTCATTCTAAACATAGAAGCTCAGCACGAAGAGTAGGGGCTAGACG
>CM024754.1:108419772-108572839 GCA_014218235.1 Colocasia esculenta
TGGTCTTGTTATCTTCTTGTGTTTTCAGATTCTGAGATGCTCTGGAACTCGGTTGGAGAATTGCAGTCACAATGGGCACTAAAGATCTTCTGCACGCTTCTTCTAATCTTCAGCATTCTATTGTTTTCATGATCTTTTGCCATAGTCCACGGTTTGTGTGGTCATGACTTGTTTTCTTATCTTCTTAGAGCTGTGGACGGTGGAGTGAGAACATTTCTTCTCTTTGAGAAGGGGTGCACTCTCCTGGCCCACTCTAGGAAAACTCTTCCTTATGTCACGACTTGTGTGACAAAGGCTTTGTACATTTCACTCCATTAATCAAATTATTTACTTATCAAAAAAAAAGAAAAAAAATGGCGGCATTATTTGTATGGTGAAAGATTTGAGATTTTCACAAACCACAAGAGCTTGAAGTATATCTTTTCACAAAAAGATTTGAATTTGAGGTAGCGTAGGTGGATGGAATATCTCAAGGATTATGATTTCAGTTTGGCATATCTCCCAGGCAAGGCAAATGTGGTAGCAGATGCTTTAAGCAGGAAGGCAGTTATGAGTCACATGATGATGAGAGAATGGAAGTTGTATGAAGATGTGGTAGAGAATTCCTTGATTGTTCCAAGTAGCCAGCGAAGAGCAGTATTAGCTAGCAGCACAATGGAGCCGTCTTTGTATTGGCAAATTATAGAAACATAAAAGGTAGATGAGCACTTGACTGATATTGTGAATATGGAAGATGTCACCATAGATGATGATTGTGTGGTCCGGTTCAGGCACATATTATATGTTCCAAGTGAAGCTGGTGTGAAGCAGAAAGTGTTAGAGGAAGAACATTGGTCCAGGTACAACATACACCCGGGAAGCACAAAAATGTACCAAGATTTGAAGAAATATTTCAGGTGGCTGAGCATGAAGTGAGAGATAGCAGAGTGTTTGGTATGCCAGCAAGTCAAGGCGAAGCATCAAAGGCCAGGAGGTTTGTTGCAGCCATTACCAATACCGCAGTGGAAGTGGGATGATATAGCAATGGACTTTGTTGCAGGTTTACTGTAACGCCCCAGAAAATTAAATGATTTAAAATATAAGAAAATAGTAAATAAATAAAAGTGGTGAATCAAAATAAAATAAAATGACATGATTAAACTCCCAAAAGTGTGAAATCAACTATTTAATCATATTGGGCCAATACAACTCTAAATTGGCCAAAGATCAAAATCCAATAGCAATAAACACCAAAATTCGTGACCATAAATATGAAGAAATTAGGAAAGGGCAAATTAGGGCTAAAACTAGGACAATTAGCCATGGATGGCAACCAAAATCAGACCCAGCCATAGGAGGGTGTTTCCTAATGCCATTGCCACTATAATTAGGAGAAGAAATCCCAATATATGGAAGGTGCCATGTAGAAATCGCAACCCACCTTTCCTATGTTCATTAGGACATGAAATAAACCCTAAACCTATAAGAGATCATCACAAGACTTTTGGGGGAAGTTTGGTATTGTGTTGGGGACGTGAGGAGGCGGACTAGAGCTCTGGGAGAGGAGGAGATCGGCCAGGAGGACATCATCTTCTCCGACCTTGGCTCTACTGCGATTTGTGAAGAAGACATTCTTAGATCTACTACAAGGTTCTGATCTTGGGCCAGAACTAAACAAAACCTATACCATTTGAAAGAGCATTGTGTCTAGTTTGTTTTTGCATCTATTTTTCCCAATTTCCATCAAGCATGTTCATCGTATTAAGCATTTTCCTAAGTCATGCAAGTCTAGGGCTTTTCATAGTTATGCTATATTTTACGCAAATTGAGGTCATTTTGGATCAAACTAAAACCATGGTTCGTTTCTACTGGATGTCCTGAACACTTTTTATGTTGAGAGTTTTGTCTAGATGTCGTTAGATTTCAAATTATAAGTCTTTCATGAAGGGTGTATCGTTTTTCTGCGTTTTCGGGTAAGAACCAAGAATGCGACGTATCCAGACATCACGATTCTGCATGCATGAACACGACGTACTGGTACGCCGCGATTCAAGAAAAGGCGACAGAGTCTTCTGTCGTGATTTGAGGTATGACCAGTCAACCCTAACACATCAAACCATATGTCGCGTAGGTTTCTAGACCCGACATGAATGCGACAGCATCAACCGTCTTGATTTGGATAGTTTCCCGCCCATCTGAGTCCGTACAGTTTTTATATTCGAAGTTTGAAATCCATGCATGAACGTGACGTAGTTAAGCGTCGCGATTCATGAATCGTCGCGACATATCATTCTGTCGTGTTGTGAACGCGACGGACGAGACCGTCGTGATTCTGGTTAGCCAATCGATCAGGTAATCGATTCATGTAAGAAAGGTGACCATCTATCCTGTCGCGATTTGAACACGACAAGAAGGTCCGTCGCGATTTTGTGTCTTTGTACGAATTTTGTTTAACTGTGTACGTGTAGCGTATTGACCATACGGATCATCGTATAATAGTTGTGGAGGCCATTGTGCGGCCAATGATATGTGCAGCAGGTGTTTACGCAGGTTTCCGGGGCGTTGTGGACCGACATGTTGGGCCCAAAATGCATGTTTGTTCTCTGTCTGTGAACGCGACAGAGGGGTGCATCACATTTTGAACGTGACGGCCCAGGTCGTCGCATTCACATTGCCACTGCTGGGCAGTTGGCGTCTGCATGCGCGCCGCGTGTCGCACGCTGGGTGGCTTGCTGGCGTCAGGAATGGGAAGGCGACGGCCAAAACCGTCGCGTTTAGATCGTGACAGTTGTGTACATCGCGTTCCCAACTGAGCTGTGTTTTTAAACAGGTTTCTTATGAATGCGACATATCGGGGTGTCGCATTCAGATGGCGACATGGGGCACTGTCGTGTTCACAGCCGAGGGACTTTTGTGTATGTGCATGTGAGCGTGTTTATCCGATTATCGTGAATTGTGTTGCATGGCAATGGGTAACGGTGCGTTGGCACCTGTAGCGCTCCGGAGAGCGTGTTGTGTGTGTGGTTAGCGTGGAGTTCACACGGCAGACGTAGGGTTTCTCGTGGCTTGTGCGGTGTGCATGTGGTTTGTGTGTGCGTAGCGAATAGTACGACACCTATCGTGAATACCTCTTCAGTTGGGAGCCCCAGGTTTTGTGTGAGCTAGACACGTGTGTGTGCTTGGGGCTTGTCCCGGTACTTGTGTACCGTCAAGGTCTGTGTCGTCTTCCTGGACACCGTCACTCTTGTGTAGAGTTGTATGTCCGGCTGAGGGAAAGACGGCAGTGGGACAACGACTTGTGAGAGCTTGTGTTTTGTCGCTTGTAGCATGCTCGTGGTTGGGGGTTACGGACACCAGTAGACATACTGGGCCCCATCTAGTCCTGTTTTCCAGTGCCTCACTTTAGGGTGCTCGGGCCATAGTCCCTAAAGGTGCCAAGCATGGGCTTGCGGCTGTGTGGTCCGCAGGAGTGGTGTTGGTTAGTCTCCACAGTTTCCTTGACTTGTTCTAGTGGAGCGGCAGGTGGACCTTTCGTCCGTGGCTGCGAGACTGAGAGGTAGTCCTATGTGGTTTGTCCGAGTCAGTAGCTGGTGTCGCGAACCAGTCTTCGTGACTCGAGTGTGGCGTTTTCCTACTTTAGCACGTACACCTGGTTGTGGTTTGCAGTTTATTTATTAATGTTGTTTTATGCTAGGCGGCAAGCGGTAAGTGATATTTTCAGCTTTAGTATCCTGCTAGTTAGCTCTATAAATCGTTAGTGTAGCTTCCTGCTTTACTACTTGTGTTGGTTTGCTCGGTCTCTAGGGGAGTTTCCCTACTGAGCTAGTGACTCGAGAGGCTTACCCCTACCCCTTTCAGGTGAGGGAGAGTAGGAGACTTCTCATCCTTCGCCTAGTTCCGAGCCGCACCATAGCGGAGCAGGGTCTGCACCTCCAGCAGTGTAATTTCCTTTTCGTTGTACAGCTCGGGGTATGCCCCAGGTTGTTGTTGTAGTTGTGTTTTGGTTACGGTTGAGGAATGGCTATGAATATTTCATGTAAATATTTATGAGGTTGGCAATCTTATATATATTTGAACAATTTCCTTTATATTTCTACGGACTTGTGAATGGTATCCCTTGCGAGGCTTCGGCTCGATCGCAGGAGGCAGAGTCGAATCAGGCACATTATTAGGTTAACGGGTCTGAACGACGAGGACGCTACTGTTGGTATCAGAGCAAGGTCCGTGTGGATATAAAGGAATCGGAAATTGCATAGCCTATCCTCCACTTTAGCCTACTGCTGGAAGTAGACCCTAGTTTTTGTATTGATTAGTGTATGTATGTGGTTGGAATATTGTTTGTACATGATCAGAAATGGCTGACAAAAGAGATTGGGGAGGAGGTGGAGATGAGTCGGGAGAGGATGTTACGCAGCGAATGATAGAAAGAATATGGGAAAGCCTTACAGACATACAGATGAGGATGGACCAGCAGGCACCGGTACAACCAGCGGCAGCAGTACCACCGGTTGTAGAAGAGGCAGTACTAGCAGTACCAGTGACGCCAGTTCCACCACCTGGAGTTAGGGTACCACCCTTTGTACCCATACCCCCAACAGCACCAGTACGACCAGTTAGTGCAGAGGAGCCTACGACAGTTGTGGAGAGGTTTCTGAGGTTGCAGCCCCCTATGTTTTCAGGAGGCCCCAATCCCAACACAACAGAGCACTGGGTACATGAGATAGAGAGGGTGTTCAAGATAATGAGGTGTTCGCAGACAGATAGGGTGATTCTTGCCACCGATCAGTTGCGAGGTTTTGCACAGGAATGGTGGAGATTAAAGATGTAGACGGTGTTCGTAGGAAGGCCAGAAGATACTATTACCTGGCATGAGTTTTTGATGGTCTTCAATGACACTTTTTTTCCAGTCCAGATACAGCAAGCGAAGAGAGAGCAGTTCTGGACTTTACATTAGGGGAACTTGTTGGTGTCAGAATATCAGATGAGATTTATGGCATTAAGTCGATATGCTCCATATGTGGTGACAGATAATACCATGATGGTGGAATATTTCATTAGAGGTTTGAGAGCAGAGTTGCAGGATGCAGTGATTCCCCTCATGTGCAGGACAGTGGAGTAGGCAGTGCAGAGAGCAGCAATATTAAAGAGGACTGTTCGGGCCAGATAGGGACAGTCACAGACAAGTGGATCAGGCACTTTCCAGCTTCCTCAGCAGTCTACTGGTATCAGCAAGGGTAAGGCACCCTTAGGAGCTTCATCATCGTCAGGATTTGTAAAATGGGGTAAGCAGATAAAGAAGTTCTTCCAAGGAGGAGGTCGAGGTGTAGGCAAACAATAGGGTTTCCAGCAGGGTGGTTTTCAGCAGGGTCGTGGTTACAGGTCACTGGCTCCAGAGGAGTCACAGTAGAGCATGGCAGGGCAGCCCGCGGCTTTTCTAAGCTTCAGGTGTTATAATTGTGGGCAGCCAGGGCATCTAGCAAGAAATTGTCCACTTCCTCGGAATATAGTTACAGCAGAGGGACTCAGCAGCAGCAGTAGCCTTACCAGCAGCTAGCAGAGCGAGGTAGAGGTACACCATATCAGAGAGGTGGTCGAGGTCGAGTGATGGTAGTTACCAGAGCTCAGGCAGAGGCATTAAATCTCATTGAAGGTATATTACCGCTTTTTGACTTTTTTGCTAGAGTGTTGATAGATCTAGGTGCTTCCCATTCGTTTATTTCCGAAGATTTTCTGGATAGTATTATACATCCATTAGAAGAGAGACAGTGTGAGTTGGTTGTAGAGATTCCCTCAGGAGGTTACATGCTCACCTCGTGTTTCTTAGATGAGGTTCCAATAGTAATTCAAGGAAATCAGTTGCCAACAAGGTTGTATGCTTTGGCGTTAAAGGATTATGAAATGATTTTGGGAATGGATTGGTTGGAAGCCTATGGGGCGATGGTAGATTGCAGGAAGAAGAGAGTGAAGTTTTGCAGGCCAGGCGGAGCAGTATTTGAGTTCCAAGGTATGCCGTTTTACACACCTAAGCTTATTATTTCTGTGCTTAGAGCTAGGAGGTTGATTAATGCTGGGTGTGTAGCGTACCTTGCCTCAGTTAGTTTAATTGAATCTAGTAGGTCTGTAGATTCAGTGCCAGTGGTTAGAGAGTTTGTAGATGTGTTCCCAGAAGATTTGCCAGGGTTAGCCTCACATAGAGAGGTGGATTTTGCAGTTGAGTTGCAGCCAGGTAGTATGCCGATATCAAAGGCACCACACAGAATGGCACCGGCAGAGTTGAAAGAATTGAAGAAACAATTGTAGGAACTGTTAGAGAAAGGTTTTATCAGACCTAGTCACTCGCCATGGGGAGCGCCAGTATTATTTGTTAGAAAGAAAGATGGCAGTCTGAGAATGTGCATTGATTACAGGCAGCTGAACAAGGTCACAATCAAGAATAAGTATCCACTCCCCAGAATAGATGATCTATTTGATCAGCTTCAGTCAACATGTCATGGTCCGTAGATAGATTGGCCAGATTATATATGGAAAGAATAGAACCTTTGCATGGGATTCCAGTCACTATCATTTCAGACCGAGATCCCAGGTTCACATCAGGTTTTTGGAGGAGTTTACAGAGAGTGGTCGGCACAGAATTAAGGTACAGTTCAGCATATCATCCACAGACAGATGGGCAGACAGAAAGAACAATCCAGACAATTGAAGACATGTTGAGAGCTTGTTGTCTAGTTTGGGGAGGTATATGAGAGTGCCATTTAGGCCTAGTAAAATTTGCTTACAATAACAGTTATCATGCAAGCATTGGAATGGCACCTTATGAAGCATTATATGGTAGACCATGCAGGACACCATTAAATTGGCATCAAGTAGGAGAGAGACAGGTTATGGGTCCAGAGTTGGTCCAACAATGTGCAGAGACAGTGAAATTCATTAAAGAGAAGCTTCAAATAGCACAAAGTCACCAGAAGAGTTATGCAGATACCAAGCGCAGGCCGTTGCAGTTTGAAGTCGGAGATTATGTCTTTTTGAATGTTTCACCTACCAAAGGTGTGCTTAGATTCAGCAAGAAAGGTAAATTAAGTCCGAGGAATGTTGGACCATTCTAGATAAAAGAAAGACTTGGTGAAACAGCTTACAGGTTAGATCTGCTAGCAGATTTCATAGATGCACATGATGTGTTTCACGTTTCTATGCTCAGAAAATACATCAGAGATCCCTCCCAAGTGGTTAGTTATCAAAGAGATGATCTGAAGCCAGACATGACAATGCCGGAGTATCTGGTGCAGATCACAGGCCACAGAACTCAAAAGCTCAGAAATAAAGAGATTGAATTAGTGAAAGTCAGATGGGAAAACAGACAGGGCGGAGAGGATACATGGGAATTAGCATATGAGATGATGAAAGTATATCCATACTTGTTTGAGTAAGGTTTTAATTCTTTTAGGTGATAGTACCATGTTAGTTTTATTAAAAGTTTTTGGTATTACGTTTCCGTCTTAAATTTCAAGGATGAAATTTCTTTTAGATGATAGTAATGTAGCGTATTGACCGTTCGCATCGTCGTATAATAGTTGTGGAGGCCATTGTGCGGCCAATGACATGTGCAGCAGGTGTTTACGCAGGTTTCCAGGGCGTTGTGGGCAGGCAGGTTGGGCCCAAAACGCATGTTCTTCTCTGTCTGTGAACGCGATAGAGAGATGCGTCACATTTTGAATGCGACGGCCCAAGTCGTCGCGTTCACTTTGCCATTGCTAGCCGGTTGGCGTCTACATACGCGCCGTGTGTTGCACGTTGGGCGGCTTGCTGGCGTCAGGAATGGGAAGGTGACGGCCAGAACCGTCGCGTTCAGGTCGCGACAGTTGTGTACGTCGAGTTCCCAATTGAGCTGTGTTTTTAAACAGGTTTGGCTGAACAGAGCTTTTGCAAGCTCTGCTCGGCCAGGGGAGGTGCAGTGTTGTGGTTTCTGGGTGATTTCGCATTCTGAAGGTGTTCTCAGCGTGTTCTCATCGCGAGGACGTTGCGTGGAGCAGGGGAAACGTCGTGTGGGTCTTGTTCTTCGCGTTCTTCGTGAAGGTAGGGAGATTTCACCTTGTTTTAACGTGTGGATTGCGTGTGTGGCATGTTTAGTGTCTTATTGGCTTTACAAACAGTAGATACCATGCTAGGGCACACATTAAAGCATGTAAAATGGATGGAAACACCAGTTTACAGGGTTTGTGGGGGTAATCCGGCGAGGGGTTCTCGGATTAGGGTTCCCTCCTGTGAAGGCGACGAACCCTCCTGTCGCATTCAGAACGCGACAGGCCGACCCATCGCGTTTAGCTTATGAACGCAACATATCAGGGTGTCGCGTTCAGATGGCGACATGGGGCCCTGTCGCATTCACAACCGAGGGACTTTTGTGTATGTGCATGTGAGCGCGTTTATCCGATTATCGTGAATTGTGTTGCATGGCAATGGGTAGCGGTGTGTTGGCACCTGTAGCGCTCCTGGGAGCGTGTTGTGTGTGTGGTTAGCGTGGTGTTCACGCAGTAGACGTAGGGTTTCTCGTGGCTTGTGCGGTGTGCACGTGGTTTGTAAGGCCCTAGGATTTCACTCTCTTATATAGGAGTTTGATTGTGTGGGAAATGGATGTTTGTATGTGTATATAAATAAACTATTTGATGTATTGTTGTAAATTATATATATATATATATATGTATATCTATTGTATATATATTATTCATTTACATTGCATGAATGGTATTCATTTTCTAATGTATACATTGTATATTCCATGTATATGCATTTAGTAAGTGTAGTTCTGCAGTTTTTAAGTTCTGGCCAGGCGACCCATTGGCGTCAACATGTGTGGACGCCAACCCAAAGTCAGCGGCCACATCGATGGACGCTAACCCTAGACCGGTGACCAGTGATGTTGACGTTAACATCCCAGATCTATTGCGTCTTCAGATCCGGAAACGCCTCCAAATATGTCGTCTCTATTTTGGTAACGGACCTCCAACGGTCAGGAAACCTTACCTAAGCGTGTCTCCTACCCTTGACCTTATAAAAACACCCATCTCTCACCAGATCTGACCCTTTTGCTCTCTTGAGAAAAACCCTAGTTCTCTTGTGCGAAAAACATGAACTTTGGACCCTTTGATCCGGCGATTGGTGGCTCCTTCCAGCGATCTTCTGCGACTGGAAAGGAGTCTAAGCATTAGGGAAGGCTCCTTCGACATCGGGTGGCTGTCTACATCAACATAGAACCCGGATTTGGAGGACTTTGGAGGCTCTTTGGCTCAGTCCGAGGAGAGCTTCTTTGACCTAATCCTCTGTTTGTAGATTTTTCTGAAGGCAAGTAAACCCTCCACACTACTCATACATATGTCTAGTAGGTCCTAGGCTATTTTTTGGAAATTTGTTCGAGTCCTGGAACCCCCTCTTCATTCGACTTTTGAGTTCAGTCTGTGTTTTGCACATACAGGAACTTAACGGCATTGTTTGCTGCCATTAAGATCCAAGGTTAGCGGCCACCTATGTTGCCGTCAACCAGGTAAGCGGCCACACCCTTGCCGCTGAGTTCTTCAAGCAAGAATAGTGTGTGTTTGCCCCTTTATAATTTATTTTTCAGATTTTTGTGCATGGGGATTGACTGTAAATTTTATATGCTATGTAATACTTCGAGTGGATGATGTTGTGAAATTTTGTGAAATTTTCATTGAATATTATATTTATTAAAATTCCTGAAATGTATGTCAGACAGGTTTTCCAACCTTGAAAGTTACTGATTGTATGATCCATGTGGAATTTGGATGTTAGAGAATTTTTGTACAATGTTTATGGGTATTAGTTCATGCCATGAGAGTTTGGAAATTTTTTGATATCTGTGTAAATAGTTATATTTTTTTAAACTGTAAATCGGTGAGCATGCATTATCGATTTTAAATCTCTAATAAATTGTATGATGTAAAATAAATTCTCAAAAATTGCATGTAATTTCATGACTGTTGGTCATGGATTTTAGAATAGATAAATATGTATATGGTACTATGTACCAAGTTTAATTGATGACTTCATAAATTAGGCAGAATGCATGTTTTATTTATCATAAATTGTGTATGACTCCAAAAAAAGTGAAATTGGGTATGCATGATGTTTAACATGTAAACAGTATGTGGTTAGATTGTCAAGTGAATTGGACAACAGTAGGTACTGATTTTTGTTTTGGTAGGTAAATTGGATGGGGGAGGGGAAATATCAGAAGAGGGCGGGTTCGAACCTGCGCCCTCCCGTCTCCCCCCCTCCATTTGGCAGGGGGGGAGACCGCCGCGCTATGCGCGGATTTGATTATTATATGTTGAAATAGCTAGTTAAAGCATGTTTAGAGTAATTAGTTATAAATTAGATAATTATAATATGATTTATGATTGAATTGTAACTGTTTAACTCTGTAAACAGTAATACCATGTTAGGTAACCTGAACCATGCACATGTATGTGAATATGGAGTTAATGTGTTAAACGGTATGTAAAAGTGTGTGTGATTATAAATGGAAAAAAAATGTGTAAATGTGCCATGGGTGACACTGCTACCTTAGAGGGCTGAGGAACTGTACCGTAGTAAAACCCCTATGGGAAGGTTCATATGAGTATGAGATCCCATGGGCATTGGGATAAAATCCTGGAGGTGGACAAGTACCACTGGTTAGGGTGGAGAGTGCTTCTCCCGGTTCTGCGTAGTAACTAAGATCTATCACTATATTCCCTGATGAAAAGATTGGTGGTCGGAGGCTGACTTCTTCTCTGCTTAGAGATTTCAATAGTTGCATTGATCTTTCCTCCTTGCTAGATTTGAAGAGTGTAGGAAGCACCCTTTCATGGTGTAATCAATCTGTGGGGGCAAGGAGAATCGCCTGTAGACTTGATCGTGCTTTGATCAATCAATGCAGGCTGGACACATTTCCTGATAGCTATGTCTCTTATGGTGATAAGTTCCATTCTGATCATGCTCAACTTACTATTTTCACTGATGAGGTTCTTACGGGGGGACCTAAGCCTTTTAAGTTCTTCACTATGTGGGCACAGCATGATACCTTCTTGCCAACAGTTGAGAGAGCTTGGAATATTCAGACTCACGAAACTCTTCTTTTTGTTCTTTGTCAGAAACTCCGTGCAGTCAAGGCGGCTTTGAAGGTTTGGAACCGTGTCGATTTTGGTGTTATCTTTTGTAAGGTGGAATGTGCAGCCAATGTTCTTCATGGTGCTCAGGTAGATCTGGATGTTGATCCAATGAATGACGGTTGCATTGAGAGAGAGAAGCAAGCTCGGGGAGACTATCTTGATTGCTTACGCCTGGAGGCCTCTTATGCTAAGCAACGGGCAAAGCAACACTGGTTAACCCAGACTGATGATAATACTAAATTTTTCTATGCTAGTATTAAAGGGAGAAGGATGATAAATACTATCAAAAGATGTAAATTTCCAGATGGGAGTGTGACTGATGAAATGCAGAAGATCAAGGATCATGCTCTTGCCTTCTACTCTAGCCTCCTGAATCATCAGCAGAATTATGATATACCTGATTTCCAAGCTTCTAGCGTGCTTTCTGATGAAGACAGGAATAGTATTATGAGACCTTTCACAGATTTAGAAATTACAGAAGTAGTCATGTCTGCACCGAAGAACAAAAGTCCGGGACCTGATGGTTTTCCAGCAGAATTCTTTCAACTCTGTTGGCGTATTGTGGGGGATGATGTGCTTGCTGCTGTGCACTATTTTTTCAATGGAGGTAGATGGCTCTGCTAGGTAAATCACACTTTTATCACCCTTATACCTAAGAGTGAGAATGCTGACTCTTTTGATCAGTTTCGGCCCATATCTCTGTGCAATTATCTGTACAAAATCTTTACAAAACTTATTACTAACCGCATGCAAAAGTTCATGCCACACCTCATTAGCAAAAAATCAGTCAACATTTATCAAAGGTCGGAATATTCAAGATAGCATCCTTCTGGCCAACGATCTTGTGAGGGACATTCATTCCAAACATCGAGGTAGTTTATTATGCATGAAGGTCGATTTGCGAAAGGCTTTTGATTCGGTGCATCGCGAATTTATCCTTCTTATCCTGCGAAAGACAGGATTTCCTGAGCAGTGGCTTCAGTGGATTGATGTACTCACTAATTCTGCTACCTTCTCTGTGTTGCTAAATGGGAGCCCAGTTGGCTTCTTCCACTCATCCAATGGTATTCGGCAGGGAGATCCTTTATCTCCGTATCTTTTTTGTGTTGCTATGGAAGGCCTTTCTATTATGATAGAGCAGAAGATAAGGGAGGGTTTGCTGCAAGTGCCTACCTTTAGGGATACCAAATTGTCACATTGGTTTTCGCCGATGATTTGCTCCTTTTTTTGAAGCCTAACATCTCTTCAGCTTGATGCATTTCCAGCATTCTAGATGACTTTTATAGCTATTCAGGTCTGCAACTGAATTCAGCGAAAAGAAAGGTCTTCATTGGAGTAAAGGTTCAGCCTAAGGGGCCTCTTCTAGATGTTTTGAAGGTTCAGGAAGGGATATTGGCATCCACTTACTTGGGTCTGCCTTTGTTTTCCACTCAGCTGACCAGTCTCCATTGTTCTCCAATTCTCCAAAAAATCACTCGGTGTATTGCATCTTGGAAAACTCGGCTGCTCTCTAGAGCTGGCCGACTAGAGTTGATCCACTCAGTCCTGTGTTCTTATGCGCTATACTGGGCTATCTCCTTCCTTTTGCCCAAGGCTTTGATTGGGGAAGTGGAGAGGTTAATGCGGAATTTCTTTTGGCATGCATCTAGTGATTATAAGCCCTTTCATCTAGTGAAGTGGGATCATTTATGCATACCGAAGGATGAGGGAGGTCTGGGCCTTAGGCGTCTAGCTGTATGGAATTCTACTGCAATTACTATGCAGTTTTGGAGACTTCTCTCTAATCAAGATACGTTGTGGAATCAATGGGTGAGGAGCAGATATCTGAAGAAGACGTCTATCTGGTCAGTGCAATCCAAACCTTACCATTCCCATGCGTGGAAGGGCATGTTACAAGTTAGGGACTGGATAAGACCTCATGTGACCTACAGAATTGGTAACGGGAACACTATCAACTTGTGGGAGGATCCTTGGATTGACGGAGACTCCATCCATTCTTTAGGGGGTCAATATATTCGAATGCTGATGGGGCTGCCTCTTACTGCCACTGTTAGTTCACTTATTCAGGATGGGAGTTGGTGCCTTCCTCCCCCCACATCTACTGAGATGTTGGATCTTTGGCCACGGATTCTTAGCATTCCCATTTCAGCGGACCAGGAGAATTCCATTGTCTGGAGACATAATAATGGATCCATCAGCAACAAGAACATTTATGATCTGAAAAGAGTAATTTACCCTAAGGTGCCTTGGTCTATCATTGTCTGGAAGAAACCTACAAATCAGAAGCAGTCACTTCATGCCTGACAGGTTTTGATGGGTGGTATTCCGTTTTTTGATGTTCAAGCGTGGCCTACATGGACCTAATATCTGTGTTCTATGTAATCAGCATGAAGAACACATCAACCATCTATTTTTTAAGTGCCCTTATAGTTCTTGGATTTGGATGCAGCTCTTGCATAGATTGGATATCCATCGAAGGCCGAGAGAGACAATCCTAGCTGAAAGTGAAAGTTTGATGACAAGCTTCTATGCTCCCGGTGCTGAGAAGAGTGTGGCTTTCGCTACTTTTAGAGCTGCGCTTTGGTGGATTTGGAAGGAGAGATGCTCTCGAATATTTGACTCAAAAATTCGTAGTCGCATGCACGTACTCCTTTCCATCTTGTCGGATATTCGCAATATTACTGAATTCCACATTCAGGCGACTCCCTCTTCCCATAGGACAAATACAATCCTCAGAAACTTCAATATCCAGAGGGTCTGAGCAGCTTTGTGTGATGTGCTGTTTCTTTTCATCTTCTTTCTTGCACTCACTTAGTGAGCATATATATCCTTTAGGAATCCATAGCTATCGGGCTGTGATAGCATGGATTCATCCTTGTATATATTCCCATTTTTGCCAAATTTAATACAAAAAATCCGGTATTACTTACCCAAAAAAAAGGTGATAGGTATGTGTGTGAATGAGATAAGTGTGTGTCCTTCTAGAGGTGGTTTGGACTATGTGTCACGGCATATAATGAGAATAATGTGATTTTGTATATATGTGAAATGTGCATGTGTAAAATGTGTAAATGATCATGTGGAAATGTGAACTAATGTGATAATATATGAAATTGTGAACCAATTTATAAATGTGTTTTATCCATGTCAAAATAGCAAGCTATCCATGTTTATAAATGTGTTATGAATGTGAGAATGTGCATAGAATCCATGCTAGGAATACCTCTTCCAATATGTGCAATACTATACTTAACTTATTTTATAATGTAGCATGAATGGAACAAGTGTTGACTTAAAATAGCATGTTAAAGAATGTGTAGAAAGCATGTGATAGGTTTATTTCATTGTGAAAGAAACATAAGGATGTACCATGTATGATAAACCTTTAGAAGTATCATGTTTAGGCTTTCTTTTAAAGGTTGTCCAATCCATGTTATATGCATTAGTTGTTTTGTTTGGAAGGTAAAATGTCCATGTGATGCATGTATGCTTAATGTGAATGGAATTACTTGCTGGGTCTTTTAGACTCACTCTTGCTTCGACGTACAGGTGCAGATATTCCTACTTCTTCAGAGGAGATAGTCAGGAGTGACTCAAAGCGTGAGTAGGAGACCTTCGTGGAGAATTGTACTTTTGTACTTTTTTTTTTATAAGTATGTAATAAAGGGCGACATGTATTTAAGTTGTGGACAATATATTTGATTTAAATTTCAGTTATGAGAACTTTACTTCTTTCTTGTACTATATAGACTGTGGATAAATGTAGATGATGGAATAATAAATTTACATTCAGTTCTTTTATTCTGCTGTTATGTGTTCTTATTTGTGTATGTCTCAACCTATTGAATGTGTTGGGTAAATGTCCCACTGTGGCAACGCTCTCTATATCGATGTGGGTTGGTATAATTGTACCAGTATAAAGAGGGTCGTCACAGAGATTGGTATCAGAGCCACAGGTTGAGATAGTACATGAATATGCATATACCATCATCTTCATTGTATGCTAAGTCTTTATAGATTGTCCACATAGTTAGGAATTAGATAGTTTAGTTCCTAATCGGGATTAAATTGTTTTGCAGGCTATGACTTCTCGAGGTAGGTGTGGTGTTCCTGCTCGTGAGGATGAGCAGAGGAGAGAGGAGAGAGTTGAGCCTAGGCGTGAGGGCCAGGGTGAGCAGCAGGCCCCAGCACCCCATGGTCCTGTGCATCCTCCACCGCCACCAGTGGATTATGGAGTGTTCATGCAAGGTCTAGTTCAGGCTATGCAGATGTAGGCCCATACTCAGGTTGCACTCCAGGCTCAGCTGGAGGCTCAGGTTAGATCAATAAGATAGAGTAGTCTGATTTATTTAAATTATATGTTTTCTATGTTGCTATATTGTATATGTATGTCTTATGTTGTTTGTTGTAGCAGGCTCATGCGCCAGTTCCACAGGGTCAGGACCATGGTGGACCCTCAATCATGGAAAAGTTCAAGAGGATGGCTCCACCCTCTTTTAAGGGGGAGAGTGATCCGTTGCTTGCGGAGAGCTGGATGAGGGAGATTGAGAAGATCTTCCGAGCGATTAGGTGTGCTGAGGATGACAAGGTCACTTTAGCCACCTATATGCTACAGGAGCGAGCCGATGTATGGTGGTCCTCGTTGCTTCGTACCTGGTTCGAAGACGGTGCTATAGAGGTGGCTTGGGATGAGTTTGTGAGGCTCTTTCGGGCCAAGTTCGTTCCAGAGCACATCCAGGAAAAGATGGAGCAGGAGTTTCTCTCCATGACTCAGGGCTCCATGACCATACTGGAGTACGAGGCCAGGTTTGCCGAGCTATCGAAGTATGCCCCTCATATCGTTGCTGATGAGCGCATGAAGGTGAAGAAGTTCGTGATGGGTCTGAGGCCATCACTGAGGACGAGGTTGGTGGCATTTGACCATCGTACCCTCGATGAGGCTCTTAGCGCATATTGTCGGCAGAAAGGAGAGATGGAGTAGTATCTTGAGGAGAAGAAGGCTTCGCAGAAGAGGCCTGCAGCTCCATTCCAGAGGCAGGAGAAGAAGAAGGCGGCATATCAGTCACCGCAGCGCCCAGTGGCAACCGGCAGTCGTCAGGTATCTTCTCAGCATTCCCTCAGTGGCAAGAAGGAGTGTCCTCATTGCGGGAGGGCACATGGTGGTACGGAGTGTTGGAAGATGGCAGGGAAGTGCTTGAAGTGTGGGAGCAGTGAGCATAAGATCAAGGATTGTCCCAGACTTCAGCAGGGAGTCCAGCGCGGACCAGCTCTAGCAGCGGCAGCAGCAGCAGCGCCAGCGACTGGTCGACCAGGGAGACCTCGAGCCCCAGCAGGTGGAGCATGTTACCGAAGGTACAGTTCTTTTCATGGGTGTGTACGCTTGAGTTTTATTTGATACGGGTGCCACTCACTCGTTCATTTCTGAGCGTTTTTCTAGGCAGTTAGCTTTAGAGTCAGGATTAGAGTCTGAGGAGTTAGAAGTCCCTTTGTCTGCGTACACACCTGCGGGAACGGTATCGACTAGGAAGTGTATTCCGTCTTTACCGGTGTGCATTGAGGATAGAGTCCTAGAAGGGTGTTTCTTCTTGCTAAAGATGAAGGATTACGATGCTATTATTGGTCTGGATTGACTAGAGGAGCACTATGCGTTAGTGGATTATTGTGGGAAGAAGATTGTTTTCCGCATTCCCAGTGAGGATGAATTTTCTCATTCCTTGCCAAGGAACTTAGCGGGAAAGTTTGTTATCTCCGCCATGAAGGCGATGAGAATGGTGATCAAGGGTTGTGACACTTTTCTTGCCAGTATGGTATTAGTACCAAAGGCTGATGAGTCACCTACTCTTGAGGAGATAGATGTAGTGCAGGATTTTCTAGATGTCTTTCCCGATGACTTATCTAGATTGCCACTTGCTAGAGAGATAGAGTTTACTCTAGAGTTGCTTCCAGGCACCTCTCCTATCTCAAAGGCCCCTTATCGGATGGCACATGCGGAGTTAGTAGAGCAAAGGAAGTAGTTGCAAGATTTGTTAGATAAGGGATTTATTCGTCCTAGTGTTTCTCCTTGGGGCGCACCTGTATTGTTCGTGAAGAAGAAGGATGGGTCACTAAGGTTATGCATCGATTATAGAAAGCTAAACCAAGTGACTGTGAAGAACAGGTATCCCTTACCTCGGATTGATGATCTGTTTGACCAGCTGCAAAATGCATCAGTTTTTCTAAGATTGATTTGCGGTCTGGTTATCATCAGTTGAGGATTAGGAGTGAGGATGTGTCCAAGACGGTGTTTAGAACCCGTTATGGACATTATGAGTTCTTGGTCCTTCCGTTTGGTCTGACCAACGCCCCTGCAACATTCATGGATCTCATGAACATGGTGTTTAGACCTTATCTAGATAGTTTCGTCGTGGTTTTCATCGATGATGTGTTGGTCTATTCTCCGGATGAGGCCACACACTGTCAGCATTTGAGAGTAGTGTTGGACGTTCTCCGAGAGCACAAGCTATATGCAAAGTTCAGCAAGTGTGATTTTTGGATGCGCGAGGTTCATTCCTTGGGCATGTTATCTGCGGTGCTGGTGTAGCAGTAGATCCAGCGAAGGTCCAGGCTGTATTGGATGGGAGATTCCCAGGACCCCTTCGGAGATTCGTAGTTTCCTTGGTTTGGCAGGTTATTATCGGCGATTTATTGAGGGATTTTCATCTCTTGCCGCCCCATTGACCAAGCTAACCAGGAAGGGCGAGAAGTTTGTTTGGTCCGAGGAATGTGAGAGTAGTTTTCAATTATTGAAGGCTAAGCTTACTTCCGCTCTGGTATTGGTATTTACCTAGTGGTGATGAAGGTTTTGCCATTTATATGGATGCATCTCGGATTGGCCTTGGCTGTGTATTGATGCAGCAAGGAAGGGTAGTAGCATATGCTTCTCGGCAATTGAAGGAGCATGAGCGTAACTATCCGACTCATGATTTGGAGCTTGCGGCAGTGGTTCATGCATTGAAGATCTGGAGGCACTATCTTTATGGTGTCAGATTTGAGGTGTTCACTGACCACAAGAGCTTGATGTATCTTTTCTCCCAAAAGGAATTAAACATTAGGCAGAGAAGATGGATTGAGTTCCTGAAGGACTATGACTTCAACCTCCAGTATCATCCTGGAAAGGCGAATGTCGTAGCGGATGCCCTTACTAGGAAGAGGTCATCACTCCAGTAGGATTGGAAGATGTTGGAGGATGTGGCATGTGCGATGACTGAGTTAGAGCCATCATTGTGTCAGGCATTTGTAGCTCAGTTCTCCATTAGGTCTTCGGTGTTGGATGAGGTGATCGAGCAACAGAAAGCCGACCCTAGACTTCAAGAGTTGGTGGGCAAGGCAGGCATTGCTCGTGATGAGGATGGTGTGATTAGATTCCATCATCGTGTTTGTGTTCCCGACATTATAGATGTTGTGAGCATGTTTTAGCAGAGGCTCATAGGTCGAGATTCTCCATTCATCCAGGTAACACTAAGATGTACCAGGATTTGAAGAGATCTTTTTGGTGGCCTGGCATGAAGAAGGATGTAGCGGAGTATGTGTCTAGATGTCTTGTATGCCAGCAAGTGAAGGCCGAGCGGTAGCAACCATCTGGTCTTATGCAGAAGATGGAGTTCCCAGTATGGAAGTGGGAAGCTGTCACTATGGATTTTGTTACGGGTTTGCCTCGATCTAGACGGGATAATGACTCGATTTGGGTAGTGGTAGATAGGTTCTCGAAGACTGTGCATTTCTTGCCTATGAAGAAGAAGCAGTCGGTTGAGAGTTTAGCTAGATTGTATGTTAGTAGTATTATTAGGTTGCATGGTGTGCTGAAGTCGATCATTTCAGATCGAGATCTGAGATTTACTTCGAGGCTGTGGAAGGGTCTTCAGGATGCATTAGGTTCGGAGCTGAAGCTCAGTTCGGCGTTCCATCCCCAGACCGATGGACAGTCCGAGAGGACTATCCAGACGCTCGAGGATATGTTGAGGGCGTGTGTTCTGGATTGGAAGGATGATTGGGAGCACCATTTACCTCTTGTGGAGTTCGCATACAACAACAGTTTCCATACGAGCATTGGTATGGCTCCATTTGAGGCATTGTATGGTAGGCCTTGTAGATCTCCTTTATGTTGGGAGGAGACCGGTGATAGGCAGTTGATCGGTCTGGAGTTAGTTCAGGAGACTTCGGATAAGGTCCATCTTATCAGAAAGAGGCTTGTTGCGGCACAGGATAGACAGAAGAGCTATGCCGACAACAGGAGAAAGGATTTGGAGTTCGAGGTAGGTGAGCATGTCTTCTTGAAGATTTTGCCTACTCGAGGTGTAGTTAGATTTGGCAGGCATGGTAAGTTAAGTCCTAGATTCATTGGCCCGTATGAGATTCTTAGACGATTGGGCAACGTGGCATATGAGCTAGCTTTACCCCCAGCGTTAGCTAGTGTTCATCCTGTTTTCCACGTATCTATGCTCAGGAGGTATGTCAGAGATCCATCTCATGTTATTAGCCACGAGCCAGTGGAGATCCAACCAGATCTTTCTTATGTGGAGCAACCAGTAGCTATTCTTGACTTGAAGGTTCAGCATATCGGAACAAGAGCATTGCATCGGTGAAGGTGCTATGGCGCAACTTCTCGCGAGAGGAGGCTACTTGGGAGCTTGAGGATGCAATGAAGAAGAAGTATCCTCAGTTGTTTGAGTAGTGTTGGTCTAACTTCGAGGACGAAGTTTCTTTAAGGGGGAGAGGGTGTAAGGCCCTAGAATTTCACTCTCTTATATAGGAGTTTGATTGTGTGAGAAATGGATGTTTGTATGTGTAGATATATGTATGTGTATATAAATAAACTATTGATGTATTGTTGTATATATATATATATATATATATATATGTGTGTATATCTATTGTATATATATTATTATTTACATTGCATGAATGGTATTCATTTTCTAAAGTATACATTGTATATTCCATGTATATGCATTTAGTAAGTGTAGTTCTGCAGTTTTAAGTTCTGGCCAGGCGACCCATTGGCGTCAGCATGTGTGGACGCCAACCCAAAGTCAGCGGCCACATTGATGGACGCTAACCCCAGACCGGCGACCAGTGATGTTGAAGTTAACATCCCAGATCTGTTGCATCTTCAGATCCGGAAATGCCTCCGGAAATGTCGCCTCTGTTTTTGTAACCGACCTCCAACGGTCAGGAAACCTTACCTAAGCGCGTCTCCTACCCTTGACCTTATAAAAACACCCATCTCTGACCAGATCTGACCCTTTTGCTCTCTTGAGAAAAACCCTAGTTCTCTTGTGTGAAAACCTGAACTTTGGACCCATTGATCCGGCTATTGGTGGCTCCTTCCAGCAATCTTCTGCGACTGGAAGGGAGTCTAAGCATTAGGGAAGGCTCCTTCGACATCGGGTGGCTGTCTGCATCAACACAAAACCCGAATTTGGAGGACTTTGGAGGCTCTTTGGCTCAGGCCGAGGAGAGCTTCTTCGACCTAATCCTCCGTTTGTAGATTTTTCTGAAGGCAAGTAAACCCTCCACACTACTCATACATATGTCTAGTAGGTCCTAGGCTATTTTTCGGAATTTGGTTCGAGTCCTGGAACCCCCTCTTCATTCGACTTTTGAGTTTAGACTGTGTTTTGCACAGATAGGAACTTAGCGGCACCGTTTGCTGCTGTTAAGATCCGAGGTTAGCAGCCACCTATGTTGTCGTCAACCAGGTAAGCGGCCACACCCTTGCCGCTGAGTTCTTCAAGCAAGAACAGTGTGCTGTTTACCCCTTTATAATTTATTTTTCAGATTTCTGCACATGAGGATATACTGTAAATTTTATATGCTATGTAATACTTCGAGTGGATGGTGTTGTGAAATTTTCATTGAATATTCTATTTATTAAAATTTCTGAAATGTATGTCAGACAGGTTTTCCAACCATGAAAGTTACTGATTATATGATCCATGTGGAATTTGGATGTTAGAAAATTTTTGTACAATGTTTATGGGTATCAGTTCATGCCATAAGAGTTTGGAAATTTTCTGATATTTGTGTAAATAGTTATATTTTTTTAAACTGTAAATCAGTGAGCATGCATTATCGGTTTTAAATCTCTAATAAATTGTATGATGTAAAATAAATTCTTAGAAATTGCATGTGATATCATGACTATTGGTCACAGATTTTAGAATAGAAAAATATGTATATGGTACTGTGTACCATGCTTAATTGATGACTTAATAAATTAGGCATAATGCATGTTTTATTTATCATAAATTGTGTATGACTCCGAAAAATGTGAAATTGGGTATGCAAGATGTTCAACCTGTAAACAGTCTGTGGTGAACTTTTCATGTGAATTGGACAACAGTAGGTACTTATTTGATTATTATATGTTCAAATAGCTAGTTAAAGCATGTTTAGAGTAATTAGTGATAAATTAGATAATTACAATATGAGTTATGATTGAATTGTAACTGTTTAACTCTGTAAATAGTAATACCATGTTAGGTAACCTGAACCATGCACATGTATGTGAATATAGAGTTAATGTGTTAAACGATATGCAAAAGTGCGTGTGTTTATAAATGGAAAAAAAAAAGTGTAAATGTGCCATGGGTGACACTGCTACCTTAGAGGGCTGAGGAACTGTGCCGTAGTAAAGTCCCTACGGGAAGGTTCATATGAGTATGAGATCCCATGGGCATTGGGATAAAATCCTAGAGGTGGACAAGTACCACTGGTTAGGGTGGAGAGTGCTTCTCCCGGTTCTGTGCAGTAACTAAAATCTATCACTATGTTGCCTAGGTGATAGGTATGTGTGTGAATGAGATAAGTGTGTGTCCTTCTAGAGGTGGTTTAGACTATGTGTCACAGCATATAATGAGAATAATATGATTTTGTATATATGTGAAATGTGCATGTGTAAAATGTGTAAATGATCATGTGGAAATGTGAACTAATGTGATAATGTATGAAATTGTGAACCAATTTATAAATGTGTTTTATCCATGTCAAAACAGCAAGCTATCCATGTTTATAAATGTGTTATGAATGTGAGAATGTGCATAGAATCCATGCTAGGAATACCTCTTCCAATATGTGCAATACTGTGCTTAACTTATTTTATAATGTAGCATGAATGGAACAAGTGTTGACTTAAAATAGCATGTTAAAGAATGTGTAGAAAGCATGTAATAGGTTTATTTCATTGTGAAAGAAACATAAGGATGTACCATGTATGATAAACCTGTAGAAGTATCATGTTTAGGCTTTCTTTTAAAGGTTGTTCAATCCATGTTATACGCATTAGTTGTTTTGTTTAGAAGGTAAAATGTTCATGTGATGCATCTACTTCTTCCGAGGAGATAGTCAGGAGTGACTCGGAGCGTGAGTAGGAGACCTTTGTGGAGAATTGTACTTTTGTACTCTTTTTTTTTAAGTATGTAATAAAGGGCGACATGTATTTAAGTTGTGGACAATATATTTGATTTAAATTTCAGTTATGAGAACTTTAGTTCTTTCTTGTACTATATAGACTGTGGATTTCAATACATTATTACTTACCAAAAAAAATATATAGACTGTGGATAAATGTGGATGATGGAATAATAAATTTAGGGTTTTTAATTAAAATAATAATATTATATAATTATTTATTTAATCAAATTATAAAAATATTTCCCAAAATAGTCACCAAGTTGCCACGTAGGCAACTTGGTGACCGGGAGATCGGGTGGGAGAATAATGAAGTCGGCAATGTGAATGCCTGCTCTAAAGTCGGCATTGGCATTGCCGACTTCAAAGCTGGCATTGCCAATGCCGACTCCAAAGTCGGCATTGGCAATGCCGGCTCTAAGGTTAAAAAATGAAAAAAAAAAAACCCTCCCAGGCCGCGCCCTGTGTTTTCACAGAGCACGGCTCTCTGTGAAAACACAGACAGAGCGCTCTGTCTGTGTTTCCCAGAGAAGGCGAGAGCCGGCATTGCCAATGCCGACTCTAAACCCTAAAGTCGGCATTGCCAATGCCGGCTCTAGAGTCGGCAATGGCATTACCGACTCCAAGGGTTAAAAAATAATAAAAAAATCTCCTAGGCGGCGCCCTGTGATTTCACAGAGCGCCATCTGGGAAACACAGACAGAGCGCCTGTCTGTGTTTTGCCTCTATGGGAAACACAGATAGAGCCAGCTCTGTCTGTCTGTGTTTCCAGTTTCCACAGATAGAAACATAGATAGGAAATATTTTTGAACAAAACACATAGAATTTTCTCAACTCAACTTTTAAATTTTAGATTAGAATTTGAATCTTTTAAAATGATAGCAAAGTAGATTATTAATAACAAATTATACGGTTGTAAACATATCTCTATTTATTTTAAACATTATTTAATTTTAAAAAAAATGGACAGCACCTCTCCTGTTCCACTTATATTTTCATTATTTGTACATGTTCCTGTACGATAGCATTTCTATGTATGTCAAGGATAATCACAAATAACATGACAAAATGTTTGTAAATGTCTACGTCACACATGCATCATGTCTAAATCACAAATACATCAAAATAACATATGTACACGAAATCACAACTAATAAATATCAAGTACATAAATCATCTCAAAAAAATTGTGGAAACCATCTCTTCTTTCCCTTTCTTGATGCTCGACCTCGACCACGACCACGACCACGGCTGTGACACTGCTCTTGTGCATTAACCTTTGTCTCCGACTGTGGCTGTGTCTCATGCTCTAAGATAGCATCACATGACTCTGATTGTGCTGTCTCAGAATCCATGTCCTCTGATATACTGTCTAATGTCTCTCCAAGTAGGTCAGACTGACTCTGCTGTGGTAGTGTGCTAGTCGAACCTCTGTGACATCGCTGATGACGATATGTACCTACCGTAGACTGTGGTGGCTGTGTATCTGTCATGCCCTCATCTGTCAGTATCTGTGAAGCTCCTACATCATATAGACCATACTGTGAAACTGTCACAACATCTGGAGAAAAGTGAGATGGTCATGCATCATCTGGCTGCTGTGGTGTGCCTACACATGGCTGTGAAGGTCCTGCATGTGATGTAGATGAATCTGTCCGCTGAACATGAGATAACACACTATCAATATACATCTGCATGGCTATAAATCTAGACTGTGTACTATCCAATATATCATCCTGAAGGCCAACAGTAGCCATCATATGTAAATGCTTCATACCGTCTACCAGACTCCTCTCTATGTGATCTCACGGCTCATAACACATATCATAATTGAAACCTGGCCGAGCAATGTACCGCCTAGTGATAGACCAATACCAAGCCATATACTCCCCTCTACCAATACCAACAGTCTCCTCATCCGGTGGTATAATGTAATCTGCCCGACGATGCCATATCTGTACAAAATGTGCAAAATATCTAGCTCAATCAATATGCCCACGTCCCTTTCGGGTGACACGATCTAATGCATCAACAAGACCAGGAATATGCTGTACTCTACCAAACTGTCTAAGTACTCTATCTGGAACATGCATCTCAACAATAGAAAAAGAAAGGAGAGGAACTCGAGACAACCAAAGATGAGATGCCTGCCTAGAAACAGCTGGTAACATCTCCAATATATCAGAAGTGTATGGCTCCCACCTAATCTGTATTGAAAATACATGATGTAAGTGTAAGTGTAAGTATTGTATCCTCTGTGTACAATATAATAGGTTTCATTATGTTTACCTGGTAGTCCTCCTGATGATCAAGCTCTGATCTGTAAAGTCTCAAAACATGGCGAGGATTATTTATCTCTACTCTTGGAACATTCCACCTACAATTTATTTGTGAGTTAGTAATATTTATATAATTAAATAGTCACACAAAATTCTGAATGTACCTGTGACCCAAAGGCATGTCCTGTGCCAAAGGATGCATCGCAATATCAGGACGTCCCACATGAACTCGCTCCCAAGACCACAACTGCAAAATAAATCAAATACTTAGAAGATGCAATAAATTTCTAGAGACAAAATAAATATGCATTAAATGACAAATTACCTGAAGAAGAGTCAATGAACCACAAATGGCCTCGGCATCCAACTTGCATGCAATAGACAACTGATGATATAGATAAGCAAGTGTCGCACCACCCCATGAGTATCTACTAGCTTGATCTAAGTCCCCTAGAAGGGGTAGATACATAAGTGGCACTGAATTTCCTGTCTTATCAATATGACCATGTGTTTGCACTTCATCGTTGCCTTGAATAGATATATTATCTATATCTTCCTTCTCCAAATATAATTGTACAGTAGATACATGAGAAGGATACAAATCGAACATGCTTTCAACAGTTTCATCATCTTCAACTCTCACTGCAATATATTCACCCATAGAAGTAGGCCACTTGCATGTTATACCAATCTTAACATGTCTTTCATCATATTTCATCAAGATATATAACTTTCTCATCAACTCAGTAAAACTTGTATCTTTCTTTACACGCAGAATGCGTACAGTACCTCCTTCATATTGAGGTTTATGATCCTTAATATGTAAGACACCATCATAATAGCACATTAAAGAAATGTTGGAACTAGTCATATCTGCCATTTATAAGATAAATAAATTACATATGTCAAATCAAAATATTCAAACAAATCACATTTGTCAAACAATAATAATTTAAACATATTTTATTTGTCAAACAACAATCATTAAACAAATCACATTTGTCAAACAAAAATATTTAAACAAATCACATTTGTCAAACAAGAATCATTAAACAAATTATATTTATAAAAAAAAATCATTAAAACCAATTACATTTGTTAAACAATTTATAATTGTCAAATAAAAACCATTAAACAAATTACATTAGCCAAATAAGATCCATTAAACATCAAATTTATATGTATCTAACATTCATAAAAAAATTTATATCAAATAATATAATATAAATATTAAATAATTAATTCACATACCTAATGGAAGTGGGGCTACCGGGTGGGTGGGAGGGGGGAGGGGGGAGGTGAGGGAGGAGGGGAGGTGGTGGAGATGGCCGGATGGGGGATGTGAGGGAGTGAGGGAGGAGGTGGGGAGGAGGTGGCCCGGTGGAGGATGTGAGGTGGGGGATGTGAGGGAGTGAGGGAGGAGGTAGTCCGGGTGGGGGATGTGAGGGCTGCTGGCGCGGCGAGGAGGGCCTGCTGGCGTTCGGCGGCGGCTGGCGCTGGCGCTGGCGAGGAGGGCTGCGTCCGGCGGCTGTAGTGTGAGGAAGAGAAGAGGGGTTTCGGGAGAGGAAAGGGGTTCGGGGCTTCGGCGCGTGGGGGGTTATAAGGAGCTGTCGGCATTGGGAATGTCGACAATAGAGTCGGCATTCGCAATGCCGACTTTGATGTCGGCGTTCCCAAAGCCGACTTTAAAGTCGGCTTTGAGAACGCCGACTCTATTGTCGGCATTCTCAATGCCGTCTTTAAAGCTTGCACCCGGTCTCCCCCCAGTCACCAAGTTGCCTACGTGGCAACTTGGTGACTATTTTGGGAAATACTTTTATAATGTGATTAAATAAATAATTAAATAATATAATATGATTATTTTAATAAAAAACCCAAAAATTTACATTCAGTTCTTTTATTCCCCTGTTATGTGTTCATATTTGTGTACGTCTCAGCCTATTGAATGTGTTGGGTAAATGTCCCACTGTGGCAACGCTCTCTATATCAATGTGGGTTGGTATAACCGTACTGGTATAAGGAGGGTCGTCACATGGTTTGTGTGTGCGTGGCGAGTAGTACGACGCCTACCGTGGATACCTCTTCAGTTGGGAGCCCCAGTTTTTATGTGAGCCAGGCACGTGTGTGTGCTCGGGACTTGTCCCGGTACTTGTGTATCGTCGAGGTCTGTGTCGTCTTATTGGACACCCTCACTCTTGTGTAGAGTTGTACGTCCGGCTGAGGGAAAGACGGTAGAGAGACAACGACTTGTGAGAGCTTGTACTTTGTCCGTTGTAGCGCACTCGTGGTTGGGGGTTACGGACACCAGTAGATGTACTGGGCCCCCATTAGTTCTGTTTTCTAGTGCGTCACTTTAGGGTGCTCGGGCCAGAGTCCCTAAAGGTACCAGGCATGGGCCTGCGGCTGTGTGCTTCGTAGGAGTGGTGTTGGTTGGTCTCCACAGTTTCCTTGACTTGTTCTTGTGGAGCGACAGCTGGACCTTTCGTCCGTGGTTGCGAGACTGAGAGGTAGTCCTTTATGGTTTGTCTGGGTCAGTAGCTGGTGTCGCGAACCAGTCTTCGTGACTTGAGTGTGACGTTTTCCTACTTTAGCACGTACACCTGTTTGTGGTTTGCCGTTTATTTATTAATGTTGCTTTATGCTAGGTGGAAAGCGGTAAGTGATATTTACAGCTTTAGTATCCTGCTAGTTAGCTCTATAAATTGTTAGCGTAGCTTCCTGCTTTACTACTTATGTTGGTTTGCTCGGTCTTTAGGGGAGTTTCCCTACTGAGCCAGTGACTCGAGAGGCTCACCCCTACCCCTTTCAGGTGAGGGAGAGCAGGAGACTTCTCATCCTTCATCCAGTTCCGAGCCGCACTATAGCGGAGCAGGGTCTGCACCTCCAACAGTGTAATTTCCTTTTCGTTGCACACCTCGGGGTATGCCCCAGGTTGTTGTGTAGTTGTGTTTTGGTTACAGTTAAGGAATGGCCTCCAAGAGTAAAGGCAAAAGAATTGTTTAAAGGCTGATTTAAGGAAGGCTTTTGACTCTGTCAATTGATCTTTCATTTATAGTATGATGAAGAATATGCACTTCCCAGAGAATTGGATTGCTTTGATCAAACATTGCTTGGAAACTCCTAAATTTTCAGTTCTATTCAATGGTTCTCCTGCTGGTTTTTTTGGTAGCACTAATGGCATTAGACAAGGAGACCCTCTCTCCCCTTACTTGTTTACTATTGCTATGGAGGGATTGACTTGCATGCTTGAGCTGGAAGTTAGAGAAGACAGACTTAAAGTTCCAAATTCGGGTAACATCCACATATCTCATCTCATATTTGCTGATGACTTGCTTGTTTTTCTTAAAGATGATCAATCATCCATTCATAAGCTGGCTGAAATTCTGAATGCATTTGGAGTTTTTTCTGGTCTCAAACTTAATCATGAGAAGAGTAAGGTGTATGTGGGTGCAAATGTTAGTAACAAAGACTCAGTGAGAACTATCCTAGGTGTTCAAGAAGGAATTCTACCTGTCACCTACTTGGGGTTACCTCTTTTCACTAATGGTATCAAAAACAACTATTGTCAGCCCATTGTTCAGAAAATCAAGAATAGAATTCAATCTCTGAAATCTCGCCTCCTTTCCAAGGCTGGTAGACTTCAATTGATTAATTCAGTGCTGCAAACTTTCACTTTTTACTGGTCTAATGCCTTTCCAATTCCTACCAGTATAATTCATGAAGTTGATAGTATTTTGAGCAAGTTCTTCTGGAGTGGAACTTCTGATGAAACTTCATTACATATGGTAAAATGGTCTTATATATGCAAACCTAAGGAGGAAGGAGGACTCAATTTGAGAAATTTGCATGATTGGAACAAAGCTTGCATGATTAAGAACCTATGGGATTTGTTGAAAGGTAATAATTCTCTTTGGAGCAAGTGGGTCAAGCAAAAGTATTTCAGCAACAAGTCTACTTGGCACATTGATATCAAGTCTTATTACTCAACTACAATAAAAGGAATTCTTAAAGGTAGAGGATGGCTGGTCAACCATATTTCTTACAATATTTGTTCTGAAAATGACATCAACATGTGGTATGATTCTTGGCTGAATGGCAAAAGCATTTATCAACTTTATAGGGAGAGGGTCAGACAAGACTTGGGGGCTGCTAAAGATATCACTGTTTCCCAATTCATTTATAATGGTGCTTGGAAACTTCCTAATGCAATCTCTACTGAAATGTTCATCTTATGGCCTCAGATTGAAGCTATTCCTATAAGCAATGTGAACAATGGGATAAATTGGAATCATGACAAAGGCAAATTTTCGGTCAAGTCTGTTTGGAATGAACTTAGAATCAAAGGCAGCAACTGGAATCTCTCAGGATGGGTTTGGGATCAACCAATTGTTCAAAAGCATGCTCTTTGCACTTGGCAAGCTCTTCAAAATAAGCTCCCTACTCTGGACAATTTGCAGCGAAAAGGATTTGTTCTTGCTAATAGATGTATTCTCTGCCTTCATAACAATGAAAATATTGATCATCTATTCTTCTTACACTAAGTGGATTTGGACTGAAATCTTGAGAAGATATGATCTCAACAGAATTCCTCATAACAGTCTTCAGCATGAAATTCATGATCTGAATCAGAATTTTCAGAAATGTAGAGTTCTAAAAAGTTTAATTAAAATCAACTTAAGGTCTGCCATTTGGTGGATTTGGAGAGAGAGGTGCACTAGAATCTTTGAGAATCAGACCAGGGATAAAGTTCATATCCTCATTGATATCCTTAATGACTCAAGAAGTTGTTTGGAAGGCAGGTTCAAAACAACAGTCTCAATAGGCAGGAGAAAATGGTTCTTACTAGATTTAATTTCTCCATTACCTAGATTGTATCATTTGCCAATTAGTTCTTTTTCCAGCTTACATGAGTAGTATGACTTTTTATCAACTAGTTTGCATTTTACTGCTTGGTCTTGTTATCTTATTGTGTTTTCAGATTCTGAGATGCTCTGGAACTCGGTTGGAGAATTGCAGTCACAATGGGCACTAACGATCTTCTGCACGCTTCTTCTAATCTTCAACATTCTATTTGTTTTCATGATCTTTTGCCATAGTCCACGGTTTGTGTGGTCATGACTTGTTTTCTTATCTTCTTAGAGCTATGGACGGTGGAGTGAGAACATTTCTTCTCTTTGAGAAGGGGTGCACTCTCCTGGCCCACTCTAGGAAAACTCTGCCTTATGTCACGACTTGTGTGACAAAGGCTTTGTACATTTCACTCCATTAATCCAATTATTTACTTATTGAAAAAAAAAATAGTTAAGGAATGGCTATGAATATTTCATGTAAATATTTATGAGGTTGGCAATCTTATATATATTTAAACAATCTCGTTTATATTTCTACGGACATGTGAATGGTATCCCTTGCGAGGCTTCGGCTCGATCGCGGGAGACGGAGTCGGATCAGACACGTTATTAGGTTAACGGGTCTGAACGACGAGGCCGCTATAGTACGGTTCTTTGAAAGGCGATGCATGAACCCGTCGCGATTCAAAGACCGACTCGAGACTGTTCCTTTCGGTTGGTCAATTAACATGTGTATTAGCTTAGTCTGTAATCATGTTACATAGTGATGCATTGACCTAAAAGTGATCAACCCATTTGAAAATTATAAAGGCATGAATACGATTCTAATGTGTGATATAAATTGATTAATCTATATTCATTTGATTATCATCTTGTGATCTAACTTGATATAAAATTTGTTATGATAAGTTGTGATATGAATCTATGGAGCTTTTATATTATGTTACTTGTTGCATGTGGATTTTACTTATTCCGTGTTTTCCGTGGTTTCCATATTTTGTTCATAAATTGCACGCATAAATAGAAAAGCTCCGTGTCACGACACCTACACGTTTGCACGATTAGGCACACCCCTCTTAGGGAATTGGAATCTCTCTGCCGGTCATTCCGTATTGGCAGACTAGCGACCTTTTCCCTAAGACCTCCGTAAGTCTCCGTACTCTGTGGATTTCCTCATAGAGACCGAGCTAGTTGTACCATGAAGTACCCTAGAGATAGAGAGCACTTGTACCGTGTACAATATGTCATTAGTCACCCTCTTGTCAAGACATTAAAGAATTATGAAACATAAGATACATCGTTATGCCGCCCAATTGATCTCTCGAGCTTTTGTCATACCTTGAACTCTATGAATGATCATGTCTCTATTACAATGAGCTTATTATTGGAAATCGTGGCCATAATATGTATATGTTTGATCGGCACAATGTGGGACTTTGGTCCATTTCACTAATGCCTGTGCAATAAGGGCTTTGTCTGGTCCTGGGGAGGAGCGCCCCATCGTACTTATTAACCGCAGGAGTATGGACTTGTGGTGCTTGGCATGGCACTGCTTTCGGCAGTGGCTTCTTCCCCTGCCGAAAGGAGGGGAGGAGGCGAGAGGGCGTGGGTTCGAACCCACACCCTCCCCTCACAATTCCCATCCCCTTACCAACTTACCTACCAAAAAAAAAAGATTTGTGTGAATGTGCCTTCGTTTGATATGATACATTTGATCATGTGAATATGTGAAATCTGTGTGAATATGGCCAATCCTTGTGATACAATTCTATTCTTGAATTACCTGTCTAATACATATGAAAGTCAATATTTGTTTCGTTATGATATTCGTTCTATTCAACCATTTGACTTGTTTTGACTTGTTAGAAATGCATACATGTTGTCATCATGTTCCTGTTAAGATCCTGCATTTAAAATGTTAATCATGTATATTAGTGCCCGTACATTGAGATGTAAATCCTACTGAGCTAGTTTGCTCACCCTATCATCCTAAACATTTCCGGTAGTGATGAGGAATTCGTGGACACTGATGGGGCAGGGCATGAGTCAAGAGCACCCGTCACTTGTGGAGATGAAGGACTAGGAATAGATGTTTGAGTCGCATATGTAATGATGATACAATTTCATGAAGTTTATTAGGAAATTTGAATAATGGGCCCTATGGTTGGCTCAGATGATGTAAGCTTTTTAATTAGTTGATTGGAAATGAAATAAAGAGTATTTTAGCTAGCAATATTATTGTCTCAAGTATGTTGTTATATTTAGTTGCTACTCTGAGTTACTCGATTGTGATACTTATACTCCTATCATTCACGCATCCCGATATTTATTTCCGCTGCTAATGTCGGGGCGTGACAGTTGGTATCAGAGCCTGAACTCTTAAGGTCCAAGGGAATAGGAATATAGAATGAAACTAGGTCACATGAGTTAAAATCTGTCATTCCTAATGCGAGCTTGGGTAGAGCTATGGGTATAGGAGTCACATGTGTTATACTTAGATGTCAACATATATGTTCAGAAGCTTGAATTGCACTTTCATTTCTTTAATTCTAAATCTGAAGGGGCTGATTGCATGAAAACTATAGGCCCATTTCTTTATGCAATTCACCTACAAAATAATATCCAAAGTGCTTGCTGACAGGCTTCAAAAGGTTATGGATAAAATCATTAGTCTCAATCAAGCTACCTTTATTAAAGGTCGTGGAATACACCACAATGTTCTCTTGGCTAATGACCTGGTTAAGGATATGCACTCCAAAACAAAAGGTAACAAACTTTGTTTTAAAGCTGATCTTAGAAAGGCTTTTGACTCAGTTAATAGATAATTCATTTATAGCATGATGAAAAGTATGAATTTTCCTGACTCCTAGATAATGTGGATCAAGAGTTGCATTGATACTCCTAGATTCTCTATTCTTTTCAATGGTACTCCTCTGGGGTTTTTTAGCAGCATAAATGGCATTAGACAAGGAAACCCCTTGTCTCCTTACCTATTCACAATTGCCATGGAAGGATTAACTTGTTTACTGGAAAAATCAGTTATTGATGGTACTTTGAAAGTTCCTACTGCTAGCCAATGTCATGTTTCACACACCATTTTTGCTGATGATCTGCTAATTTTCCTTCAAAATGATCTTCCTTCTGTTCATAAGTTGGCAGAAATTCTGAGTCAATTTGGCAAGATCTCTAGTTTGCATCTGACACTACAAAAAATTAGGTCTATACCCACAGATTTTACCTACGGCATAGTAATACATAGGTACAAACAAGAATTACATACACTAAAAGCATCCATTATAAGGTTACACATACGGTTATTTTAACCGTGTGTATACATGTACATATAGTTACAGTTTTACATAATAATGTGTAAAAGTAGTTATTTTGTACAGTAGTTTATCCAAAAAATATAAGAAAAGTTAGAATATACTTATGAAAATTTTAAAATATATGTATTAGTCCATTCATAACATCCGAAAACAAAAAGAACCATAGGTATAGGGTTTAGTTCTGGCGGCATTGCTTTTCATTTCCGGCGGGAAATGAAAATAGGCTGGATTTAGGGGTTTCCCTTGTGTGGGATATCCCTTCCACCATCATCTCCAAACCTTTTCATTTCCGTCGTTCACTCCTTGGTCTCTCCTCTATCGTCTTCTTCCACTGGTCTTTGTGAAATGAGGTTGGTTGCCGGCGGCTGCTGCTGCTTCACAGGGGAGGAGGAACCACACCCAAGGCCACTAGCAACCACCAACCGCGGCGTGGCGGTCTCTCGGGTGGGAGTGGTCTGGGATATGTTTGCCGAGATGGGGCTGCTGTTCCACCACCTGCAGGAGGTCGACCATCACAACCGCCTTCCGCTAGAGGAGGAGCTCTTCTGTCGCATCCAGTCCAATGATGGATTCTTCCTCCCGCACGGCAGTGCCACGGTAACCCTCCATTTTTGCTCACTCCCGATCCCTCACCTTCCCTCCTCCACATTCCACACCCCCCCCTGCGCCCACCAACCCACCTAAATGACTTCCTCTATTTCTTTTCTCCAGTTCGGTGCTCTGCTCTAAAGTGGACTGGAAGAGGGAACAGAGAAGAAAGGAAGTGCTTCTTGCCTGTGACGACGGTGTTAGGTTCTCATAGTGGTATTTGTGAAATGAGGTTTCTGATTTCCCGCTCCCCACCCAAAGGATCACCGCCTCCGGCGCGCACCCTAGCGCTGTCGTCGCCCACGTCACGTCCCCCTCCGCATCGGGCACCAGCGCAGAGGATCCATACTCCTCCACAGTTCGGAAGCAGTCGTTCTACTCCTGCACGTAGACCACCACTCGGGGAGCCGGGCTACCCTCCGAGGCAGTGACGAGGCGGAGGGCGTCGGCGAAGGGCACGCGCCGGGCGTAGGCCGAGGTGAAGAAGCAGTGATCTGGGTCGTCGCTGTTGGGGAGCGGACCGAGGGTGTCGGCGCGACTGTCAGGGGTGAGATGGAGTGTCACGGGGTGGTAGGCGCCGAAGTTGGAAACAAGGTAGGAATCACTGGCCCAGAGGGAGCGGGCGACGACAGCCCCAGAAGTGTCTGAGTGCGATGGTTGATCTTTTCTTTGGGCCCTGAAACCTAATGTGATCCTTCCCTAGGAGCACAGTGGGCATTGCAACATTTGGCGAAGGATCAAGGTTGGCCGGCACTGGTTCGTATCTTCCCCACTGCCCCCTCCGCAGAGAGCAAGGACAAACCCCTCTCTATTGCCCACCACTTTTGGGGGGAGATGAACCGGAAAGCTTACCCCGCTTGCACCTGCATGCCTCCCCCGACTGCCGCATGCTTCCCCTAAAATGGTAGCTCGATGAGCTAGCCATGGGCTAAAGAGATGCCAATTGCCAAGATGCCAACGGAGAACACTGTGCACCATCGCCAGGTCCCTGTTGAGTGCTCCACTTATCCGAAAGGTGGTAGAAATATGTGCCGTCTGTTTCTGTTTTCTTTTGTTTCTTTCCCTCCCTCCGTCATTTGTAGCCAACAATAGCTAGCCCTGTTGTGTCATGTGTGGGCTCCCTTAAACTCACAAGCAAAGAAGTCTGGATCAGCCTAATTGAGTTGAGGAGGGGGACGACGTTTAATTGTCAACTCCAATCTCCATCAGCCAACCATCTGTCTCATTAACACCTTTGCACTTTCATATTACTCTTCAATTGATTAAATGCTTATGGTCAAGCCCAGATATTTATGGGTATAAATTGTTGGCTCTCAAGGTCCTAATTCCCTTCAGGCACTAGTGTATTTATTTGATCATCATCAGATTAATCTGCAGAGCAAATAAAATTTGATAGCGATGCCTTAAAGCAAGGCCCCTTTTTTCCCACTCCAATTTCTATACTAATATACTTTTTTCTTCTTGATATGGATTCTAGATCTTGTTTCAGGAAAATATTCTTCTATGTTATCAACTTACAGATTCACATTTTCTTTTCAAGCCATGGACCTTCATCTATTTTAATGACATGCTGACATCTCTTTTCACACTAGGGATCTTTCTTTCAATAGTTTGAGCAGCCAACTGCCACCCTCCATGGAGAGCTTGTCCTCCTTGACTACCTTGTGAGTTTCTTTTATTTTTTTTCACATTGCAAAAGTAACCCTTCTATATGCTTAATTGGAAATGCTAGTGTTATATGCACATTAATTAAAATGAATGCATAATGGGGACAATTTTGCATGTCTTTGTTTCACAGTGGGGGTAATTTTACACTAATCACTCCAGAAATTAAGAACATTTTTAACGCCGGTTAGGTTTTAAATTGAGTTGGTTACATTTATCGAATGGCAGTTACTACAGGTGACTGGAGGCGTATCTCTGCAAAATGTTTGCATGGTAGGATAGTATTAATGGATATGTATCTAAGAGTGGCATTCTCCCAATTATGCATGTAATGTCATTATTTTTGCGACTATCCCTATTCTTTTTCATCTTTTGTTGCAAGTTTTTGAAGTTTGTAAATCTTCTACAGGCATATCCAAAAAAAATCAGCTATCTGGGACCCTTGATGTTCTGCAGGATCTTCCTCTCAAGGATCTGTAATTTTCTGAACCACTTGAGAACTTCTGTTGCAAAACTTTCATTGTTTTCTTCCTGCAATAAGAATTCTCATTTTTCTGTTTGTTTTCATGAAAGTAGGAATGTAGAGAATAACCTATTCTTTGGACCTATACCTACAAAGTTACAATATCCGAATTTTAGGTACATGTGTTCATTATATTTGTCACCAGCTTTTTAGATTTGCATTAAATAATCATGAACATGTTGTATTGATGATTCTTTGTTTGCTTTTGATGTTTGTTCTGAATTATTTTAAAACCTGTTGAAAATATATGATGCGTTTTGTGGCAATGACTTGATTGTTTAGTGCACATTTATAATCTCATTTTTGTCTTCTTGGATTTTATTCTTGCAGATCGGATGGGAATCCATTTAACACTACTATTGCAGATCGGATGGGAACCCTTCAACAATATACAAAAAGTTTTAGTGAAGAAAATGTAATCAGAGATTGTTTTTCCATTTTTCACTAAAATTTCTAGTTTTAGTGAAAAAGTTTTAGTGGATATGTTTAACACTACTATTGCAATCTCAATATGTCCATACAGCCAAAGGTCTGAGATTTGCAAATGGTGTATACTGGATATGTTTTGATGAAATGTATACTAAAAAGGTAGAGTTGGTTTCCTACTTTACTTTTCTGTTCTGTATGCTTATTTATTTTCATTAAGTTCTGAAATTAAATATCATAAAGTGTATCTGTTTCCGTGGATAATATGTAATTCCATTTTATGCATGTTTCATAAATTCAAGTCATCTTGTCCCTTTGGTATTAAGATCAATTCCACTTAAAGGTAATACTCACCTAGGTTGAACTTGTTATTGCTTTCATGACTTTTGCTAGTAATATTACATGTTTCTTTGTCCGGATTTTCTTTAGTTATCCAGATATCTTCTTTGTGGTTGTGCACTCTCTCATAGTTACCAATGGGAAATGAAGTAGGAAACAAAACAAGAAATGACCTTAGAAAAGTAAGGAGAAATGAGAAATGTTTATGTATATTTAATTAAGAGAATTAATAATTCACATTTATGATTACATCTCTATAATTTTCGTCTGATAGTTACACTGCTGCTCACCTTCCAAACCCACCCTTTTGAAACCCCATAGCTCACAGTGGCCCTCAACCTTTGCTGCACTTACTCATGGATATTACCTTCACATGCACTTATTGCTGAACTTGCCTTGCTGTGCTCCCCATCCTTGACCACACTCACTAGTCTTTTCTTTTTATGGTTCTTCTTCTAGTTGGGGCAAGCCCCCCCATTTTTTGAAATGTCTCCCAGGCATTTTTGGAAAAAAAATGTTTCTATTTATTTGAATGTATTTTCAATAAAATGTGTTTTGCACACAGTCATGGGTTTCCTTGCGACTGCTCTGTCCATTATGTAAGATTGTTTGAAGGATACTTCATACTGAGGAATCATAAACAATCATCATGCTTTCTGTGGCTGGTTGTTAATTGTTTGCACCCATTTTGAAATCAATAGGTTCTTCCTAGTATGTGGAATATTACAAAACCTTGCATATTTTTGAGGAACATGTTTGTAGCATGAATAGGAAATGGTATTGCAGGATGCTGTGGATTGTCCTGAGTGGATTGTTCGCTTTCATGTGTTCAAGTCTCTAGCAGAAGAGGTACAGATCTATGCTATGCTACCTATCCTTCCCACTGATTATGAATTGTATGGCCAATCTATTATCACTATTAAATATGATGCTTATAAACTGGAGCTTATACCTTATGTCCTTGGTTGTTTCCAATATGCATAGCATATTTTGAATGTGTTGTCTTATATATGTGAATGTGAATATGAGTGTACATGCATGGATGTGAGTGTGGATATATATGGATATGAGAGTGGATATTTGGTGTGGACATGTGGATGTGAATGTTATTTTGCTTATGATGTAGATGAGTGGATATGAATTTTTTTTTAGTTATTCTGATGTAGATGTATTACATATAATATTATATATGTACGTGTATAGCATTGCATGTTTGTAGAATAAATTCTACATGTTTACATATGATCTAGGTATGGATAGGTATGAATAGTTATATTTGTAAAAAAGAAAATGTTAACTATTTTTTCCAATTTAACATTTCTTCCTAGTCTTCAATTTGGTAATTTTAGAAACATTTTTAGTCAACATGAAGTCGAAACCAAGCAGCATCATGGAAATTACCAAATTACCAACATTTCTTCCTATGTCTTCAATTTGCTTATGTGTAGTCCTATGTTAGTCAACATGAAGTCGAAACCAAGCAGCAATGTTAGTCAACTGTCATCAGAGAGCTTTTCCTGCAGGGACTTGACCCTACTGAACTGTGAATTGCAGGGCCAACCTTTCTCATCTTTTTAAATTTTAAAGGTGGTTTCAATCATAAAGTGTCATGTTTTCCTAGGATTATTCTTGGAGGAAGTTGCAGAGAATATTTGTATTGATTGTAATCATCCACTTCATGCCATTGGTCTAGAAACAATTTTGTATTTTTCTTGTCTGATTTTTCTGAAAACAAAAATCTGGTAGAACCCAACTCCAGGTATTTTTGTGTAGCTTTTTTGGTGTAGACTGCCACTCAAATGACATGTCTTTTGCCAATCACAGAAAATGGAATACTGTCACTTGCTAGATCTAGCAAATGAATGTGAGAATCCTTACATGCGATTAGTGTATGCCTGTAACTTTGCACTTCTCTTGATGTATTCCTTGATGTTTTCATGCCATTGGTGATTTGGGTAATATGATATTTGGTTGTCCTTGCAGCTTCTGGGCAATATCTGTGTACTTTTCCTATCAACGGACATGGAAGCCTTTCAATCCAAGGTGCTTGGGGAGACTTACGATCTGGTTAATCATGGGGGATCACATTTATTGCAGAATAGGTTAATTACACTTTTATTCAAAGTGTGTTATAGTCTTTTGCATCACGAGTTTGCTTTTTGTTTCCACAAGATTCCTCTTTATTTGCATGACAAAGATGCAAGCAATGTTTTTGTTATAGCATCTTATCCATTTAGTCTTTGCCAATTTTCTATAGTGGGTCTTTGCCAAGTTTCTAAAGTGCCTAAGCTAATTTTACCTTTCCTTCCAGGTTAGTCATCACCCTCCGATGAGTGCAGGGCATGCTGAGGAATGAGCACTTTGCTTATGATGTCACCTCCAAGTTGAAAACAAAGTTTTTAGGAAACTCTGTGGATGTGTACCCTGTTGACAGGTGAGGTCTATCCTATCCATTCCTAGGTCTATATTTGAGTAAAGCAGTCCATTTTTTTTGGAGGGCAGGATCAGATCGGCCCAGGAATTGGCCAGGGCCGATCCTAATCCAAATCAGGTTGATTCCAGTATTGTAAAATTGAGTTGGCCACCCAAATTTGTTAGGGTAAATCTCCTTCTTTGTCAGGAATTAAAATTACAAGAAAGGAAGGAGAAAATGGATAATAAGATCTGAGAAATATGAGAAGAAGAGGAACAAAAAAAATCAAATAATGGAAAAGTACTTGAGGTGGCCTCCTAGGCCGTGCCAAGGTGGTGGGGTTGATGCCCCTATGGGTTTAGGTGTGGGGTTGAAGACCCCTTATGGTTCTGTTAGAGTGTGGAGTCAGCAACAAAATTTTAGATTGCTGTGCAAATCGACATCACACGATTGTGGATGTTTTAAGATGGATCCTCCTTGGATCCAGGTCAGGCTAGCAGCCTGGGCTGGGCTGTTTTCTTGGGTCCAGAAAGGCACTAGTTTGCCTAGCTCCCAGAATAATAATGCCTCTCACCTAGGCATCCACATAAAAGATTGCCAAGATTTTTTTTTTTTTTTTTTGTATAAGGATCCAGGCTAGAGAATGTTTTGAACCTTAGATACATCACTTTTCATCTGTGCTTCCACTTCAAGCCAGAGTAATATTGCTGAATAGAGTCAAGCCCTCATTTATTTATCTTGGACATTTTTCCATCAGGAAGGGTGCATTGGGCTTCTTCGAGGGGCAAAAACATTTGACAGCAAACAAGGGAACAAGCTCTCAACATATGTCTACTAGTGGATAAAGCAAGCAATCATCAAGGCATAGCTAAAAATTCCAGGATCGTCAGATTGCCGGTAACTGGAAGCTTCTTTCTGATAACATCTGACATTTTAGAAATTCTGCAGGTTACTCTTTCCTGCATACTAAAGTGAAGGAAAAAAAAAATGTGAGTTTATTGAAGGGAAGCATGAACAGAGAAGTTTGTATTATCTATTTTTTTTTTCAGGTTACTTTTTCCTTCATTCCTCATCTGCAGGTGCTTCATAGTGAGGAGTTTTGTATTATCTATTTTTTTCCTTGGAAATATGTTCTCCAATATATTATGATTTTCCTTGCACATTTGACATTTGACAATTTTCATTTATTCCTCTACACTGTAATTCTCCCTCAAATGACCTCTCATTTAACATTACATGATCTAGATTTTGGAGTGAATGGACAGACCAGAAGCAATAAGAACATATATACTCAGATAGTACATCTGCCTTATAATGTGGATGGTGTGGATTACAGGGGCTTGTGGCATCAAAGTTTGCCTTCTCCCTCCAGTTCTGGTGTGCATCGGCAGAGGATGACCGTGGTTGTGGTGGTCTGGATCGCCTTCTCCCTCTAGTAGATCATAATTACAACTCTTTTGGTCATGTCTATTCTTTCTCCATGTCTTTGATTAAGTTCAATCTCTTCATGAATATAAGAGTGGATATTATGTGGATATTTGAGTGGACATGTGGATGTGAATGTTATTTTGCTTATGTGATGTAGATGAGTGGATATGAATTTTATTTTAGTTATTCTGATGTAGATGTATTACATAGAATATTATATATGTACGTGTATAGCATGCATGTTGTAGAATAAATTCTACATGTTTACATATGATCTAGGTATGGATAGGTATGAATAATTATATTTGTAAAAAAGAAAATGTTAACTATTTTTTCCAATTTAACATTTCTTCCTATGTCTCAATTTGGTAATTTTAGAAACAATTTTAGTCAACATGAAGTCGAAACCAAGCAGCATCATGGAAATTACCAAATTACCAACATTTCTTCCTATGTCTTCAATTTGCTTATGTGTAGTCCTATGTTAGTCAACATGAAGTCGAAACCAAGCAGCAATGTTAGTCAACTGTCATCAGAGAGCTTTTCCTGCAGGGACTTGACCCTACTGAACTGTGAATTGCAGGGCCAACCTTTCTCATTTTTTTAAATTTTAAAGGTGGTTTCAATCATAAAGTGTCATGTTTTCCTGGTTATTATTCTTGGAGGAAGTTGCAAAGAAATTTGTATTGATTGTAATCATCCACTTCATGCCATTGGTCTAGAAACAATTTTGTATTTTTCTTGTCTGATTTTTCTGAAACATCAAATCTGGTAGAACCCAACTCCAGGTATTTTTGTGTAGCTTTTTTGGTGTAGACTGCCACTCAAATGACATGTCTTTTGCCAATCACAGAAAATGGAATACTGTCACTTGCTAGATCTAGCAAATGAATGTGAGAATCCTTACATGCGATTAGTGTATGCCTGTAACTTTGCACTTCTCTTTGATGTATTCCTTGATGTTTTCATGCCATTGGTGATTTGGGTAATATGATATTTGGTTGTCCTTGCAGCTTCTTGGGCAATATCTGTGTACTTTTCCTATCAACGGACATGGAAGCCTTTCAATCCAAGGTGCTTGGGGAGACTTACGATCTGGTTAATCATGGGGGATCACATTTATTGCAGAATAGGTTAATTACACTTTTATTCAAAGTGTGTTATAGTCTTTTGCATCACAAAGTTTGCTTTTTTGTTCCCACAAGATTCCTCTTTATTTGCATGACAAAGATGCAAGCAATGTTTTTGTTATAGCATCTTATCCATTTAGTCTTTGCCAATTTTCTATAAGTGGTCTTTGCCAAGTTTCTAAAGTGCCTAAGCTAATTTTACCTTTCCTTCCAGGTTAGTCATCACCCTCCGATGAGTGCAGGGCATGCTGAGAATGAGCACTTTGCTTATGATGTCACCTCCAAGTTGAAAACAAAGTTTTTAGGAAACTCTGTGGATGTGTACCCTATTGACAGGTGAGGTCTATCCTATCCATTCCTAGGTCTATTTTGAGTAAAGCAGTCCATTTTTTTCTTGGAGGGCAGGATCAGATCGGCCCAGGAATTGGCCAGGGCCGATCCTAATCCAAATCAGGTTGATTCCAGTATTGTAAAATTGAGTTGGCCACCCAAATTTGTTAGGGTAAATCTCCTTCTTGTCAGGAATTAAAATTACAAGAAAGGAAGGAGAAAATGGATAAATAAGATCTGAGAAATATGAGAAAGAAGAGGAACAAAAAAAATCAAATAAATGGAAAAGTACTTGAGGTGGCCTCCTAGGCGGTGCCAAGGTGGTGGGGTGATGCCCCTATGGGTTTAGGGTGGGGGTTGAAGACCCCTTATGGGTCTGTGTAGAGTGTGGAGTCAGCAACAAAATTTTGATTGCTGTGCAAATCGACATCAACACGATTGTGGATGTTTCAAGATGGATCCGCCTTGGATCCAGGTCAGGCTAGCAGGCTGGGCTGCTTTTCTTGGGTCCAGAAAGGCACTAGTTTGCCTAGCTCCAATAATAATGCCTTCTCACCTAGGCATCCACATAAAAGATTGCCAAGATTTTTTTTTTTTTTGATAAGGATCCAGGCTAGAGAATGTTTTTGAACACTTAGATACATCACTTTTCATCTTGTGCTTCCACTTCAAGCCAGAGTAATATGCTGAATAGAGTCAAGCCCTCATTTATTTATCTTGGACAATTTTCCATCAGGAAGGGTGCATGGGCTTCTTCGAGGGGCAAAAACATTTGACAGCAAACAAGGGAACAAGCTCTCAACATATGTCTACTAGTGGATAAAGCAAGCAATCATCAAGGCAATAGCTAAAAATTCCAGGATCGTCAGATTGCCGGTAACTGTGAAGCTTCTTTCTGATAACATCCGACATTTTAGAAATTCTGCAGGTTACTCTTTCCTGCATACTAAAGTGAAGGAAAAAAAAACAATGTGAGTTTATTGAAGGGAAGCATGAACAGAGAAGTTTGTATTATCTAATTTTTTTCCTACAGGTTACTTTTTCCTTCATTCCTCATCCTGCAGGTGCTTCATAGTGAGGAGTTTTGTATTATCTATTTTTTTCCTTGGAAATATGTTCTCCAATATATTATGATTTTCCTTGCACATTTGACATTTGAGAATTTTCATTTATTCCTTTACACTGTAATTCCCCTCAAATGACCTCTCATTTAACATTTACATGATCTAGATTTTGGAGTGAATGGACAGACCAGAAGCAATAAGAACATATATTACTCAGATAGTACATCTGTCTTATTAATGTGGATGGTGTGGATTACAGGGGCTTGTGGCATCAAAGTTTGCCTTCTCCCTCCAGTTCTGGTGCATCGGCAGAGGATGACCCGTGGTTGTGGCGGTCTGGGATCGCCTTCTCCCTCTAGTAGATCATAATTACAACTCTTTTGGTCATGTCTATTCTTTCTCCATGTCTTTGATTAAGTTCAATCTCTTCATGAATAAGAGGTGGATATTATGTGGATTTGAGCGGACATGTGAATGTTATGGATGTGAATGTGAATGTGAATATTATGGATTTGAATGTTGTTTTGCTTATGTGATGTAGATGAGTGGATATATATTTGAATTTTATTTTAGTTATGTGGCGTATCTGTATTACATAATATTATATGTGCATGTGTATTACATAATTACATCAGATCCAAATAGGTATTAGTTTATATTTGTAAAAAAAAATCTACACCTACGATTTTAAATTTTCATGACTAACCACATTACATAAAATATAGAAAAGCCATAGGTATATATAGATGACATCTACACTTACATTATTTATCATCATCTCAAAAAGGTATTACTACGGTTACAAAACCACCCGTATAGATGACCTCTACACTTACATTATTTATCATCATCACAAAAAGGAATTACTACGGTTACACAAAACCATCGGTATAGATGGCAATACCTATGTTTTTTAAGAATTTTACCTATGCTTTATATGAATCTTTACCTACGGTTAACATTCGTATGTATAATCCGATATATATAACTACGGTTATTTTTCTGTGGGCATAGGCTTTAGTCACGCGCGCATGCGTGTCGGATTCAAACCGTAGCACTTTCTGTAGGTAAAGGAAACCTTCGGATTTTGGGTATATACCTACAATTATTACGCAAAGTTATAGGTCATTTTTTTGTAGTGTGCCAAGAGTAAAGTTTATGTGGGTAATGCTATCAGCAACAAGGAAGTTATTGCTAATACTCTTCAAGTTGCAGAAGGATCCCTTCTGGTTCCTTATTTGGGGCTGCCCTTATTCACCAGTGGCATGAAGAATAAATACTACCAGCCAATCAAAGAAAAAATCCAAAGAAGATTGAATTCATGGAAAACTCATCTTCTATCTAAAAGTGGTAGACTTGAATTAATTCGTTCGGTGCTACACTCATATGCCTTATTCAGTGTCTAATGCTTTTCTCTTACCTGCTAGATGCACTCATGAAATTGATCAAATGCTTAGCAATTTTTTTTGGAGTGGAACAGGGGAAATGAAATCATTGCACATGGTCAAATGGTCTCAAATCTGTAAACCAAAAGATGAAGGAGGGTTAAATCTAAGAAGCATCACTGATTGGAATAAGGCTTGTATGATGAAACATCTTTGGGATCTCATTCAAGGCACCAAGTCTCTTTGGACTGATTGGGTTAGTGGTAAGTATCTTTGTAACAAATCCATTTGCAATATTGAGATTAAGTCTCATTACTCTGCTGCAATAAAAGGAGTTCTAAAGGCTAGAAGTTGACTGCTTAATCACATTACTTATGATATCTCCAATGGTGATCCATTAACATGTGGTATGATCCTTGGTTAATGGAAAAGAGTATTTTTCAGATGTATGTGACAGAATTAGGCTGGACTTGGGAGCACCTAAGGACTTGGCAGTTTCTTCCTTCATTCAAAATGACCATTGGAGACTTCCTAACCCAATTTTTGCTGATATGTTTCCTCTTTGGCCCTAAATTACTTCAATTCCAATTGTGCACAACAGGGTTGATAGAATCAGATGGATCCATGACAATGGAAAATTCAATGCTACTTCTGCTTGGAATCAAATAAGGAGTGTGGGAAGGAAATGTGAGTTCACTAAATGGATTTAGGACAGACCTACAGCACAAAAATTCTCACTTTGTACATGGCAAGCATTGTTGAATAAGCTCCCAACTGTTGACAACTTACAAAGGAAAGGTTATACTCTGGTGAATAGATGTGCTCTTTGTAAGAATGACATTAACTACTGATCATATCTTCTTTGCCTGCTCCTTTAGTAATTGGATATGGAAAGAAATTATGAAAAGATTTGACTTTACAAGAGATCCTTTCACCAATATTATCCAGGAAGTCAAAGCAATGATTCAATCCTTTCCTTCTTCTGGAATTTTAGAAAAACTTGCTCAAAATGCACTTCGATATGCTATTTGGTGGACATGGAGAGAAAGATGTATCAAGATCTTTGAAGGTCAGAAAAGAGATAAAGTTCACATTCTGATTGCCATTCTTTCAGATACAAGATGCTGCATTGAGAAATTTGTTAATTTCAGCAAGCTGAAGAAACGTGAGAAAGGGGTTCTATATATATTCAATTTTACCATTAACTAATTAGAATGTCAGTCATCAAGCTTAAATTCTTCTTTTATATGTAGGAGTTTTTTAATCTTCCCTATTTGGCTATTTCCTTGTTTGGATCTTTGCTAACTTTGTTAGGTTTGGAGGATGCAAACTTAAAGAAAGGATTGAGCAACTTGCAATCTTCTACACTCAAAGGAACTCTTCACATTAAAGGCTAGATTGGGACAATAAACTAAATCATCCTTAGTCTACAGGTTGTGTAGTCATGGACTTTCAGCTTTTTTAGCTTTGCTATCCTAGAGTGTTCGTTTGGTGGAGTGAGAACATTCCACCTCTTTGAGGTAGGGGTGCACTCTCCTAAACTCCTCTAGGTGTCTTTTGCCTTTAGGTCATGGCTTGTATGATCAAAGGCTTTTGTACATATTATTTCATTAATACCATTATTACTTACCAAAAAAAAAATAATATCATCTTGAAGGTACTTACTACCTCAATGGCTGCTGAAGAAGCCCAGGATAGAAACATGCAACAAACCTTACAGAACTTGACTCAGGCAATACTGCAAGCCACCCAGGGTGGGGGTAACCGCGGAGCCGGTGATCTCCATCGGAATTTCTGAAGTATGGATCCACCTAGATTTGAAGGAAGTACTGACCTGGATGTTGCTGAACATTGGGTCAAAGAAATTGAAAGAATATTTAGGGTCATGGAATGCACGGACCAAAATAAGGTGATGCTGGCAACTTTCCAATTGGAAAAGGATGCCAGGGCATGGTGGGAGTCAGTTGAAGCAACTCTAGAAGGACAACAGCTGACATGGGCATAGTTCATTGAACGCTTCAACACCAAGTACTTTTCCGAAAGAGTCCAAGGAGCAGAAGGCAGCCAAGTTTGCGGCTCTGAAACAGAGAGGACTAACTATGGCCGAATATGAGGCCCAATTCTCTCGTCTGTCCCGATACGTCGTTCACTTGGTTGGGACAGAAAGGATGAAGGCAAAACGCTTTCTGAATGGCTTGAGGCCCCAGTATATCACTCAACTGGCACCAATGGACATTCAAACCTATGCTGATATGATAAAGAAGGCTCAATTACTGGAAGACGCCATGGAGACAGCTGAACGAATCAAAGGAAAGTTAGTGAAGAGAGAGCAAGTATCTACTACCGGAAAGTATCAACCGACGATTGGGAGGAAAAGGCCCAGTAGTGGTTTTATTGAACAAGCCGATAAAAAGCCGAAAGAGTTAGGCAAGCAGTTGGTAGTGGCAACCGAGGAAAGATGCAAGCATTGCGATAAAGCTAGTCACCGGTCCAAACAATGCTGGAGAGCACAAGGGAGATGTCTGCGCTGTGGAAGTCGTGACTGTAACGCCCCAGAAATTTAAAATGTTAAGAAAATAGAAATAATTTGGTTAAAATATCTTTGGGTTGTTATTAATTGTGATAATTAGATGATAGACTTAATTAGTGGTAATGAACGTTATCCCAGTATCGTATCTCGAAGTGCGTGCCTCCACAGGGCGACACCGAAAAACGACAACGAAATAAAAATCCGACCGAGAACATCATAATTTCCAGAAAAATGTGGAGAAATCAAATATGTAATTATCTGATTTTTCGACGTACGGATTTCAAGGTACAGTCGACGCGACTATTTTTCGAGTGATTTTTCACCTAGTGTAAAATAAATTCTAAAAATAAAACTAAAATCACCATAATTTGTAAAACCATCCAATTAGTCTATGGTTGAAATTTTAGGACAAATGGATACCATTTGAATGTGTTTATGCCAAGCTTAATGGACCAGCCGAATTATTGGTCGATTACGGTGATGAATTTTCTGGGAATTTTTGTTTGGTTACGTGGAAGATGCTAGGCTTTCCACAACACATGGGTAGAAGCTTCTACGCTTATGCCTTATGTGTAAGGCCTTGGGGCTTGCATGGGAAACGTGTTGCTCATGGAAACCAAATGGTTTCTACAAGTGACACATCAAGGGGCGACGTGCCGTTGTGCATGCAAAGGCCTTGGGGTATAAAGATACCCTGCTATGCTTCATAACCATCTTTCTGAACACTTCTCCTCCCACCTATTGTGCTGCTGTGTATCCAAGGCTCTATAGCTGGGAGTAGCTGAAGCTGCAGCCTCCACTGGTCGTGCTTGAGGAGCTACAGGTTGTAACCGTTCGTGGACTGCAGAAATTGCACCCCAGTGCTATCTTCTTACTGTTGGTTGTGAACCCTTCGAAGGGAAGGCCTCATCTTCTGCAAGTTTGGTAGGATTCAATTATTTCCTTCCTCTCTTACTCTTATCTTGATCTAGCAATAGAACTTATTGCTAAGTGTACAAGCTCTCAATTCTTGTTTGAGATCCGTAAGTACCTCTAGAAGCTTGTGTGCATCATGTGGGTTGTAGAACCCTCTCACTATCTCTTCTCTGTTCTAAGTCTTTGATTTCCACTCATGTTAAAGAAGTCATGATCACCCTTACTTGCCTTACACTTGTGGATTCTCTTTTGAAACATTGTATTTATCCCTTATAAGCATGTTTTAGTTGTGCTTGTAGGATTCAATTCCTTCTATCCTTCTCTTCACTAGTGGATTACTAGCTTGAAGGGGATCTCACCTTGTATGTCATCCTGTAGTTCTCATCCTATAATTCTGAAAGTATGTTCTTCACAGGACTACATTTTCCATCATGTTTTAGTAATTGTCATGTTTAAGTAATGGTCATCCATGAGAGTTTATAGATAATTCTTCTTTCTTAACTTGATCATAACTCTGGAGTGTTATCGATATTCTTGCGTAATGTAGACCGATCCATGATGGATCTTTCTTGTCGTGAAACTGATTTCTTGAGAGATCATGGAGATCTTAAGTGTGTAAACTTGACAAGTTTTAAGTGAAAAAGAAAAGAAAGTTTAAGAGTTGACTTCCCATTTCAATTTCCTTGAACTCCCTTTCAATGGTCTTCTTGAAAAAAAATCAGCCATATGACCACATTCCATGTGTATATCTTCTATCTTATGGTTTGATATTTTCATGAGTGAGGTTAAGATTATGTTTTAATTAAGTCCTAATCATGTTAGGAATGATAGAAGAGATTGTTAGTACCATTTATAGTGGTTTAGAAGCATTTCAGAAAGTTTGATCAAGTTCTGTCGACAGACGAACCCATTACTGTCGACAGGAACCCACAGACAGAAGTCTGATTTCTTCACCTGGGTGTTGCTGTCGACAGCACCACTGCTTGCTGTCGATAGATGCACACAGACCTGAAGATTGCTCACTGGTTAGCCAGTCCTGTCGACAGCAACCTTGTGCCTGTCGACAGGTGGCAACAGTGCATGTTTTCAGCCATTGTTTTACTCCATTTCTTGATGCAAATCCTACCCAATTGTACCAACTAATAGTCCACATAAATCTTAGTTTTTACTACCTAAAAACTTACTAAAACAGTCATGTACCCTTCTTTGTACCATGAATTATTTCTCCGAAGTTTCGAACAACATTGACCTCGAAGGCTACAATCTCTGAAATCAATAAGAAAGCATAGTTTCTTCACTCTGTGTGTAAACTTTGAATGACCCTTGTGTGTCCTTGACTCATTAAAATGATAAGTGTGTGATGATGACAAGTTGTGAGTCTTTGAGACTCATTCGAGAAATATGCCTGGCAAATAAAGGGCTGGTTCAGTGCTGGGGGAGCGCCCGAATTCGTCAGTGGCCGCGCGGGGGAAAATTTGTCAGTGGCCGTGCGGGGGCGATGAGGACATCGTGGATGTTGGCATACATCAGTTCGTGTTTGATTAGTCATCATATCATATTTGTGCGTGAAAAATGGTTACACCCATTAAGGAAAAGTCAAACTGCTAATTTCTTAATTTACCTTAATATGACTTGTACATAATATGTATTATCCGATTCTAAATAAGAATTAGTAAATGAATTGTTCAACCAATCATATATATTTCATGACCATCCTCGTAATATATTTTTCCGTTGACTTTCCCATGTTCTTGGATTCTAAATTATTATATCATTGAAATGAATGAGTTATTCCTCATTTACCTCCATCCCTCACTAAATTAAGTGAAACTCTTTAATAACTCGAATGTGTGGAACACTCACACAATTGATGACTCAATGTTTTGAGGTCGTTTTAAATCTCATAAATCGTATACACACAATGTAGGATTGAATTTGTTTATGTCTATTGGAGTAGACAATCAAACAAAATAGTGAAGAAAAGAAGTAGAAAAATATCCAATTAGGAAGAATTTTTGGAAAATGCAAGGATATGCAAATACATTGTACAAGAATTTGGACTTAATGAAATGACTCCTTGAACTTCCAATTACATCCTCTATAGGCTTGAACTCATCAAAATTTTTCTTATAACTGTAACATAAGAATCAAATGTCTCATAGATGAGTTAAATCCTAAAGTTTTGCTTTAATTAATAAACAACATGGCATGTCAATGCACACAAACAATTGGACTTGAAATCAGTAGGAAGAGTATCTGTAGAGTTAACTTCATGTCTTCTAAGAGTCAACCTCAATCAGGGATTACAGTTTTGATTAATATCCATCACATGGAGTTGATCTTGTAATTTCCTCGTATCAACCTCACATATGAGTAGTGTCAACCTAAGAAGTAATCAGGGTCAACACACTTAATAGACCTTTTGACTTTATGAATTTTCATATGTTATAAAAGACTTGTGTTAAATATTTATTCCATTTAGTTGGATATATTAAAATCATGAACACAACATAAATCATATGTCATATCTCAAGAACCTACAGAAAAAGGCACCATTCATCATGGGATTAATGTGTCAAATAATAGATACATACGGTAACAATTGTATGAATCAGAAAAGCTGAGTTTTAAATCACATGATTGAAACTAAACTTAAATTCATTTACTCAGCCAGCGTAATGGGAGAAGAAACACAATGGAAAGAGGTTCAACATGCAATGGACAACCTTGCTCAATCCTTAAAGCGGGTAGTTCCCGTTGATAACCAAGGAAAAATGAAACTGCATAAGAGCATTCGTAATCCAAACTCTCAAGAAACAGTGAGTATTACAGTGTCTATACGGAAGAAGACAGTTCTTCTCAATGATAGAAAAATAGCTGGCAAACAGAAGATGAAGCGGAGCAAAGAGAACAAAAGGAGTAAGACGGCCAAAAAGCAAGCGAAGGAAGCTTGTGCGTGTTGTCATAAATCAGGCCATGTCAAAAAGAATTGTTGGTGGAGACAAGGAGCGTGTTTAAAGTGCGGAAGTCTAGAGTATCGGATCTCAGAATGTCCTGTACTCTCTCGGAGTAAAGACAAGAGTTCTGAAAAACTTGAAGCCACAAAGAAAAGTGACTGAAGCTATTAGAAGTAATTTTGGAGTAGAATTCGAGTATAGTAGGAAGTACTTGAATTTAGTTGTTTAGTGTGACAGAATGGTAAGTTTTGTCAATCAATGTAATCTGTAAGGCTGAATATGGAGTTTTGTAATAGAAATATTATGCAATAAATAAGATCATTGTTGTCTATCTTCATATGCTTCACACTCATTAACCTCGTCATACCTTATTACCCTTTTCAAGAGAATATGTACTCATATAATTCTACGAGGGTTATAGTTATTTCTTAATAAAAGAAATCTTAGGAGTAATATACTACAACCAGAAATAAGAAATGTAGTAGCATATACTAATGGAACCCCTGTTCACCACATGGTTTCATAGGATTTAAAAATGCTAACTAATATTCAGATTTCCATCAACTAATGATGTCATGATAACAAGTTATATAAAAAGTGTATACATTATATGACATGGTAATCATAATAAGATTGTGTGAAACTAATCTGAAATTGATAAAGTTCCAAAAACTAAAAAACTTACATTTTGTGATCCATCCAAACTAAGTCAAGAAGTTTAGAGGACCAAACTTTTTAGTGGGAGAGAGTTGTAACGCCCCAGAAATTTAAAATGTAAGAAAATAGAAATAATTTGGTTAAAATATCTTTGGGTTGTTATTAAATTGTGATAATTAGATGATAGACTTAATTTGGTAATGAACGTTATCCCAGTATCGTATCTCGAAGTGCGTGCCTCCACAGGGCGACACCGAAAAACGACAACGAAATAAAAATCCGAGAACATCATAATTTCCAGAAAAATGTGGAGAAATCAAATATGTAATTATCTGAATTTTTCGACGTACGGATTTCAAGGTACAGTCGACGCGACTATTTTTCGAGTGATTTTTCACCTAGTGTAAAATAAATTCTAAAAATAAAACTAAAATCACCATAATTTGTAAAACCATCCAATTAGTCTATGGTGAAATTTTAGGACAAATGGATACCATTTGAATGTTTATGCCAAGCTTAATGGACCAGCCGAATTATTGGTCGATTACGGTGATGAATTTTCTGGGAATTTTTGTTTGGTTACGTGGAAGATGCTAGGCTTTCCACAACACATGGGTAGAAGCTTCTACGCTTATGCCTTATGTGTAAGGCCTGGGGCTTGCATGGGAAACGTGTTGCTCATGGAAACCAAATGGTTTCTACAAGTGACACATCAAGGGGCGACGTGCCGTTGTGCATGCAAAGGCCTTGGGGTATAAAGATACCCTGCTATGCTTCATAACCATCTTTCTGAACACTTCTCCTCCACCTATTGTGCTGCTGTGTATCCAAGGCTCTATAGTGGGAGTAGCTGAAGCTGCAGCCTCCACTGGTCGTGCTTGAGGAGCTACAGGTTGTAACCGTTCGTGGACTGCAGAAATTGCACCCCAGTGCTATCTTCTTACTGTTGGTTGTGAACCCTTCGAAGGGAAGGCCTCATCTTCTGCAAGTTTGGTAGGATTCAATTATTTCCTTCCTCTCTTACTCTTATCCTTGATCTAGCAATAGAACTTATTGCTAAGTGTACAAGCTCTCAATTCTTGTTTGAGATCCGTAAGTACCTCTAGAAGCTTGTGTGCATCATGTGGGTTGTAGAAACCTCTCCCTATCTCTCTCTGTTCTAAGTTTTTGATTTCCACTCATGTTAAAGAAGTCATGATCACCCTTACTTGCCTTACACTTGTGGATTCTCTTTTGAACAATGTATTTATCCCTATAAGCATGTTTTAGTTGTGCTTGTAGGATTCAATTCCTTCTATCCTTCTCTTCACTAGTGGATTACTAGCTTGAAGGGGATCTCACTTGTATGTCATCCTGTAGTTCTCATCCTATAATTCTGAAAGTATGTTCTTCACAGGACTACATTTTCCATCATGTTTTAGTTAATTGTCATGTTTAAGTTAATGGTCATCCATGAGAGTTTATAGATAATTTCTTCTTCTTAACTTGATTCATAACTCTGGAGTGTTATCGATATTCTTGCGTAATGTAGACCGATCCATGATGGATCTTTCTTGTCGTGAAACTGATTTCTTGAGAGATCATGGAGATCTTAAGTGTGTAAACTTGACAATTTAAGTGAAAAAGAAAAGAAAGTTTAAGAGTTGACTTCCCATTTCAATTTCCTTGAACTCCCTTTCAATGTGTCTTCTTGAAAAAAAATCAGCCATATGACCACATTCCATGTGTATATCTTCTATTCTTATGGTTTGATATTTTCATGAGTGAGGTTAAGATTATGTTTTAATTAAGTCCTAATCATGTTAGGAATGATAGAAGAGATTGTTAGTACCATTTATAGCTGGTTTAGAAGCATTTCAGAAAGTTTGATCAAGTTCTGTCGACAGACGAACCCATTACTGTCGACAGGAACCCACAGACAGAAGTCTGATTTCTTCACCTGTGTGTTGCTGTCGACAACACCACTGCTTGCTGTCGATAGATGCACACAGACCTGAAGATATGCTTACTGGTTAGCCAGTCCTGTCGACAGCAACCTTGTGCCTGTCGACAGGTGGCAACAATGCATGTTTTCAGCCATTGTTTTACTCCATTTCTTGATGCAAATCCTACCCAATTGTACCAACTAATAGTCCACATAAATCTTATGGTTTTTACTACCTAAAAACTTACTAAAACCAGTCATGTACCCTTCTTTGTACCATGAATTATTTCTCCGAAGTTTCGAACAACATTGACCTCGAAAGGCTACCAATCTCTGAAATCAATAAGAAAGCATAGTTTCTTCACTCTTGTGTGTAAACTTTGAATGAACCCTTGTGTGTCCTTGACTCATTAAAATGATAAGTGTGTGATGATGACAAGTTGTGAGTCTTTGAGACTCATTCGAGAAATATGCCTGGCAAATAAAGGGCTAGTTCAGTCCTGGGGGGAGCGCCCGAATTCGTCAGTGGCCGCGCGGGGCCAAATTTGTCAGTGGCCGTGCGGGGGCGATGAGGACATCGTGGATGTTGGCATACATCAGTTCGTGTTTGATTAGTCATCATATCATACTTGTGTGCGTGAAAATATGTCTGATTGTCAGTGGCCGTACGGGGCAAATTTGTCAGTGGCCGTGCGGGGCATTGAGGACATCGAGATATTTGACATTACATCAATTCGTACTTGATTAGTTATCATGTCATGCTTGTGTGTGTGATTTTGTATTTGATTATGAACTCAAGTATCATCCTGAACTATTGATTCTAATTCCAACATTGTACTTGTTCAACACATGTTATTGACTGATCTCGTGTTTTCGTTCATGGAACACACCATGTTAATGATCTTTGTTCATTCTACCTTGGATATATATATTTACGTTTGAATCCTTTTAGAGAAGTTGAATCCTACTGGGCTAGTTAGCTCACCCAATCCTACTATTTCAGGTACCTACAATTCTAGAAGGCGAAAACTTTGGGATTTGTGTGTGGAGAGAACAACCGTGGCGACATTTTATTTTTGAGATTGTAAATCAGGAATCATGTAACACCTATTGAATGGCAAATAATACCTATTATTTACTAAAGCTTCTGAGTAAATGTCCTGTTCAATTAGTATAATTTTACTCTTGAATACTCGTTCGTTCACGTTCCGGCATTTATGGGCATATTAAATGTCGTGACGTGACAGTGACCACAGGATTTCTGACTACCTAATGCTTAAAGAACAAGCCCCACAAGAGAAGCGTCTGAATGGACAAAGGAGGCAAGGCCGCTTACAAGCTATTCAGGAGCCTGAAGCTGTGGAAGAAGGAGGTGTGGTTGAAGATACACTTACTATTCTTTCCTGTTATGCATTTGTTCTATTTGATACGAGAGCTACTCATTCCTTCATATCTCAAACATTTGCTGACACCCTGTCTGTAAAACCCGTCCCAATGAAATCTGGGATAGTTGTGTCAACCCCGATTGGTCCTGGCACCAACCTTAGAAACCATTTGCCATCTAGTGAAGTGTTGATTGAAACTCAAAATCTACCTGCAAATTTAATATGCATGGACATGGAGGGTTATGATGTGATACTAGGAGCAGACTGGTTGTCTAAACAAGGGGCTAGTGTCAATTGTAAGAAAAGTCGGGTAACATTTAGTCATCACCCAAAGCTAGTGTTCTCAGGAGATAGAAACCGCAGGAGACTGTCCCTCATCTATGCACTACAAGCCAAAAAGATGATGACGAAAGGTTGTATGGCCTTTCTAGCTACTGTTGTCACTGCAAAGAAGGAAGTAAAGATTGAGGACATCCATATTGTCAGCGAGTACGCTGATGTCTTTCCCGAAGACTTTCCAGGAATCTCTCCTGAGTGAGAGGTCGATTTTACCATTGAGTTGATCCCTGAAGCAGCACCAGTATCTAGGGCACCATATAGAATGTCCCCCGTGGAACTGAAGTAATTAAAGGAGCAACTGATGGAACTATTGAAGAAAGGATTTATCTGACCAAGCACATCACCATGGGGTACAACTGTCCTCTTTGTCAAGAAGAAAGATGGGTCAATGAGGCTGTTTATAGATTATAGGCAACTGAATTAATTAACAATCAAGAACAAATATCCCCTTCCAAGGATTGATGAATTATTTGATCAATTGTCTGGAGCTAAATATTTCTCTAAGATAGATCTCAGATCCGGCTATCATCAATTGAGGATCAAAGGAGAAGATATACACAAGACAGCCTTCTGAAGCAAGTACGGGCATTATGAATTCATTGTTATGCCTTTTGGACTAACAAATGCTCATGTAATTTTCATGCAGCTGATGAATAGTATTTATCGCCCATATCTTGATAAATTTGTGGTGGTATTCATCGATGATATACTGATATATTCGAAAACAAAAGAAGAGCATGAGGAATATTTGAGGATTGCATTGCAAATTCTGAGGGAGAATAAATTGGACGCCAAGCTAAGTAAATGTGAATTCTGGCTGAAGGAGGTATTCTTTTTGGGGCATGTGGTAACCAAGGATGGTATCGCTGTTGATCCATCAAAAGTAGAGGCTGTATTGAAGTGGGAAAGACCGAAAAGCGTCACAGAGATCAAAAACTTTCTGGGATTAGTAGGATATTACCAACGATTTATAAAGGATTTCGCAAAGATTGCAGTGCCATTAACCAAGCTGACCCGAAAGGAAAATCCATTTGTGTGGACCGATAAATGTGAAGAGAGCTTTAATAGCTTGAAGAAGTGTCTGACTATTGTTCCTGTCCTCACCTTACCCACTGAAGAAGGAGGATTTAAAATCTATTCAGATGCTTCTGGAATAGGTCTAGGATGTGTCCTAATGCAACAAGGAAGAGTAATAGCATATGCCTCAAGACAATTGAAGACCCACGAAGTAAATTACCCTGTACATGACCTGGAATTAGCAACCGTAGTGTTCGCCCTGAAAATATGGAGGCACTTCATTTATGATGAGCAATTCAAAGTCTTTTCTGACCACAAGAGTCTGAAATATCTATTCTCACAGAAGGAACTCAATATGAGGCAAAGGATGTGGTTATAATATCTTAAGGACTTTGACATTTCCATTCAATATCACCCAAGGAAGGCCAATGTAGTGGCAGACACTCTAAGTAGACAACCTGGAGCTATGCTAGCTAGTATGATGCTGGGCGAATGGAAGCTACTTGAACAATTTGCAAGTCTGAATTTAGACATGGGAAAGAAGGAGAAACATGTGATGATTTCTAATATCCAAATATAGTCTGATCTACTAACTAAAATCAAGTAGAAACAAGGAGAGGACCCCTTCTTAGTTGAGATTAGAGAAAAGCTAGAACAAAGACCGAATTTTTCTCTGGCATTGGATGGGAGATTACTATTTTGAGGCAGAACATGTGTCCTTGATCATGGGGAACTCAAGAAGAAGTTGTTAAATGAAGCTCATCAGTCAAAGTACACAATTCACCCTGGATCAACAAAGATGTACCAAGACTTGAAAAGGTCTTATTGGTGGCCGAATATGAAGAGGGATGTGGCCGACCATGTGGCATATTGTTTAACATGCATGAAAGTCAAGGCGGAGCATTTCTGAATGGCTGGTGGATTGCTACCACTAGAAATTCCGAAATGGAAGTGGGATAGCATCGGTATGGACTTTATCATGGGATTGCCCAAGACTAGAGGTGGTATCGATGCAATATGGGTAATAGTAGACCAATTGACTAAGTCAGCTCATTTCTTGTCGATTAAGAGCACATGGTTAGTAGATGTGCTGGCTGCACTGTATGTCAAAGAAGTAGTAAGATCGCATGGGGTTTCATCTACTATAATATCTGATCGGGACCCTAGATTCACTTCACATTTCTGGAAGGGTTTACAAGCAGCAATGGGCACCAAACTAAATTTTAGCATTGCCTTTCATCCTCTGACTGATGGACAAACCGAAAGAACCAATCAAATTGTGGAGGACATGCTTCGTGCTCTTGTGCTAGATTTTAGAGGACGATGGGATGACCAGTTTGCCTAATGGAGTTTGCATATAACAACAGCTACCAGGCAAGTATCAAAATGGCACCGTTTGAAGCCTTATATGGCAGGAGTTGCAGATCACCCCTTTTTTGGGAGGAGGTTGGAGAGAACTAATGGGTTGGACCTGACTTAATCGAAGCAACTGTCAGTAAGGTTCAGATCGTCAGGAAACGTCTAAAGATAGCGTAGTCAAGACAGAAAAGTTATGCAGACAAAAGGAGAGAGTTGGAATTCCAAGTTGGTGACCACGTTTTCTTGAAGGTCTCACCTTCAAGGGGAATTCAAAGATTTGGGATCAAGGGAAAGTTGAGTCCCAGGTTTATCGGCCCTTTTGAAATTCTGGAAAGGGTTGGTCAGGTGGCTTACAGACTTGCACTACCTCCACAACTGGCGAACGTGCACAATGCATTCCACATATCCATGCTGAGGAAGTATCTATTCAATGCCGACCATGTGATTAAGCATGAGGACTTGGAGATTTGGGAAGACCTGACCTATGAAGAGAAGCTGATTAAGCTACTAGATCGGAAGTTACAACGACTCAGGAATTGTACCTACCTATGGTAAAGGTCCAATGGAGTCGAGATGGAGTGACAAATGCTACCTGGGAAACGGAGGAGAGAATGAAGAAAAACCACCCGGAATTATTCTCGGGTATGATGCTACATCATTATGTATAAATTTGGGGACCAAATTTCCTTAAGTGGGGGAGGATGTAACGCCCCTAAAAATTAAATGATTTAAAATATAAGAAAATAGCAAATAAATAAAAGTGGTGAATTGAAATAAAATAAAATGACATGATTAAACTCCCAAAAGTGTGAAATCAACTATTTAATCATATTGGGCCAATACAACTCTAAATGGGCCAAAGATCAAAATCCAATAGCAATAAACACTAAAATTAGTGACCATAAATATGCAAAAATTAGGAAAGGGCAAATTAGGGCTAAAACTAGGGTAATTAGCCATGGATGGCAACCAAAATCAGACCCAGCCATAGGAGGGTGTTTCCTAATGCCATTGCCACTCTAATTGGGAGAAGAAATCCCAATATATGGAAGGTGCCATGCAGAAATCGCAACCCACCTTTCCTGTGCTCATTAGGACATGAAATAAACCCTAAACCTATAAGAGATCGTCACAAGACTTTTGGGGGAAGTTTGGCATTGTGTTGGGGACATGAGGAGGCGGACTAGAGCTCTGAGAGAGGAGGAGATCGGCCAGGAGGACACCATCTTCTCCGACCTTGGCTCTGCTACGACCTATGAAGAAGACCTTCTTAGATCCACTACAAGGTAGGTGATCTCGGGCCAGAACTAAACAAAGCCTATACCATTTGAAAGAGCATCGTGTCTTGTTTGTTTTGCATCTATTTTTCCCAATTTCCATCAAGCATGTTCATCGTATTAAGCATTTTCCCTAAGTTACGCAAGTCTAGGGCTTTTCATAGTTATGCTGTATTTTATGCAAATTGAGGTTGTTTTGGATCAAACCAAAACATGGTTTGTTTCTACTGAATGTCTTGAACACTTTTCATGTTGAGAGTTTTGTCTAGATGTCGTTAGATTTCAAGTTATAAGTCTTTCATGAAGGGTGTATTGTTTTTCTGCATTTTCGAGTAAGAACCAAGAACGCGACGTATCCAGACGTCACGATTCTTCATGCATGAACGCGACGTACTGGTACATCGCGATTAAAGAAAAGGCGACTGAGTACGTCACGATTCAAGAAAAGGCGACCGAGTCTTCCGTCACAATTTGAGGTATGACCGGTCAACCCTGACACATCAAACCGTGTGTTGCGTGGGTTTCTGGACCCGTCATGAATGCGACGACATCAGCCGTCACGATTTGGGTAGTTTCCCGCCCATCCGAGTCTGTACGTTTTTATATTCGAAGTTTGAAATCCATGCATGAACGCGACGTAGTTAAGCATCATGATTCATGAATCGCTGCGACATATCGTTCTGTCGCGTTGTGAACGTGACGGACGAGACCGTCGCGATTCTGGTTAGGCAATCGATCGGGTAATCGATTCATGTAAGAAAGGCGACCATCTATCCTGCCGCGATTTGAACGCGACAGGAAGGTTCGTCGCGATTTTGTGTCTTTATACGAGTTTTGTTTAACTGTGTACGGTTCTTTGAAAGGCGACGCTTGAACCCGTTGCGATTCAAAGACCGACCCGAGACTGTTCCTTTCGGTTGGTCAGTTAACATGTGTATTAGCTTAGTCTGTAATCATGTTACATAGTGATGCATTGGCCTAAAAGTGATCAACCTATTTGAAAACTATAAATACATGAATATGATTCTAATGTACGATATGAATTGATTGATCTTGTAATGACCCTCTTTATACCGATACGATTATACCAATCCACGTCGCTACAAAGGGTGCCATCACAGTGGGACATTTACCCAACACTACACAATAGGTTGAAACGTACATGAATAACAAGTAAAGTACAACGGAAATAAAAGAAATAATTCTTATTCCATCATCTTTCACATATTCCACAATCTATATAGCAAGAGAAAATAACAATGTCCACATTATTACATGTCTAAATGATATACTTTATCCATATGAAATATACAATCGCATTGTTTACATACTAATGAAGGGAAAGTACAACTACGCAGCACTCCACAAATGTAGCTACTCCTCTCGCTCGGAGTCGCTCCTCCCCGAATTCCTTTCCTTTTCAAGTGATCTTGATTCAACAAGATATTCTTCACTGCTTGCCAGAGGCAAAGATTGAACTTTTTAGCCCCAGGTTTCGCCCAAACCCACTTGTGGTGCTGGTCATCTTGATGATTCTGCCTGATAGCATTCCAAGCAGACGCTATGGAAAACTTCCCCCCATCATGATTCCATAAGATTGCATCTATGTGGCCTCTATGAATGAAAGTTTGCCTAATAATAGGCCAAAGACTAAACATTTCATGAGAAGTAGGAGGTGGCAGATTCCAATCACCCGAATTGATGAAGTGAGCAATCTTGAAGTCCTTTCGAGCCCCTAAATCATGCCGAATTTTGTCCCCATACATTTGAGATATACTTCTCCCAGCCAGCCACGGATCATACCACATACTGAAGTGAGAACCATCCGCTATGTAATGCGTAATCTGATCTTGCATCCAATCTCTTTCCTTGAGAACTCCCTTCCAAGCACTAGAATAATAGGATTTACTTTTGATTACCTAGATATTTTCTCTATGAAGATATTTACTATAAATCCAATCAATCCAGATAGATGCCCTTTTTTGCAAGATGTCCCAAAGATTTTTTGCAGAAGCTGCTCTGTTCCAATCCTTTAAGCTTCTAATGCCCAACCCTCCTTCTTTCTTAGGCCTGCAGATCTTGCTCCAATGAACCATATGAATCACCTTTTTGTCATAGCAACCTTTCCAAAAAAATTCTCTAAGAATATTCTCCACTTGATTGATAATCCCACTAGGAAGAATGAAAGCTGAAGACCAATAAATGGAGTAAGTTTGCAATACCGATCTGATGAGTTCAAGTCTTCCAGCCTTGGAGAGAAGTCTATTTTTCCAAGCATTCAACCTTTTATTGATCTTATCAATGAGAGAAACACAATGAGCTTTCTTAATTGAAGAAGATAAGAGAGACAGTCCAAGGTATGGAACCGGTAAAGTTCCTTCTCCAACTTCAAGATTTTTTAAGAACTCCTCCTTGTTAGTGACCATACCACCTATAAAAAGTTTACTTTTGTCTTGATTCAGCTTCAACCCTGAAAAAATAGCAAAGTCATGCAGCACACTCCGAAGTGTCATAGCAGATTGGACATCATTCTTAAAGAAGATTATCAAATCGTCAGCGAAGACCACATGGGAAATCTTCATATTCCCAGCTGAAGGAACCTTAATGTTACCTTTAAGGACCTCATCTTCCATGAGACAAGATAACCCCTCCATTGCAATGGTAAACAAGTAGGGGGAAAGAGGGTCTCCTTGTCTAACACCATTATTACCATGAAAGACGCCAGTTGGCGAGCCATTTAGCAGAACCGAAAATGTAGGATTCTCAATACAGTTTCTGATCCAAGTGATCCATTGCTCTGAAAAACCCATCACAGACATCATATAGTAAATGAAATCTCTATTCAAAGAGTCAAAAGCCTTCTTAAGATCAGCCTTGAAGAACATGATATTGCCTTTGGATGTAGAATGAAGGTCTTTGACAATATCATTTGTTAGAAGGATGTTATCATGGATAGATCTCCCTTTGATGAAAGCAGCTTGGTTAAGGCTGATGATTTTATGGATAACCTTCTGCAAACGGTTAGCCAGGACCTTGGAAATGATCTTATAAGTGAAGTTGTATAAGGATATCGGACGATATTGATCAAAAGAGTCAGCAGCATCAGATTTGGGAATCAAAGCAATGAATGTGCAATTAAGCTGCTTGAGCATTCTAGAATAACAGAAGAAGTGTTGAATAACAGCCACCACCTGATCTCCCACAATATCCCAAGAATGCTGAAAAAATTCCACAGGAAAACCATCTGGACCAGGACTCTTACCTTTAGGGGAGCTAAAAACAACATTCTTGATTTCATCTTCAGTGATTTCAGCACAAATATTCTGAATATCTAAGATGTCAAGCTTGGAGCGGGGCTCAATCTTAACATGACTCCAATCTTGGGCAGGTTGGTTAAGCAAGGAATGGAAGAAGTTCACCGAGTGCTGCTTCACAAGGTCCATATCCACAATATCATTGCCATTCGAATCTTTGCATCTAGATATAGTATTTATAGCATTTCTGGCTTTGAATGAGGCATGAAAGAACTTAGTGTTACTGTCACCCAAAGATAACCAATTCTGTCTCGATTTCTGCTTGAAAATTTTTTCCTCCGTTTCCAACGCTTTAAGATATTCCATCTTGATTTCCTTCTCCTTAGCAATGAGATTATGATCAGAAGGATTATGCTGAAGCTGACTTTGAACATAATAGAGAGAGTTCCTGCACTTTTTTATAGAATCATTGACATCACCAAAAACTTCTTTATTCCAAGTACGCAAAGATTTTTTAACCTCCTTAAGCTTACTGCATAGAATGTAAGTAGGAGATCCTATGAATTCCTTCTGCCAAGCATTCTTAATGATGTCCATGTAATCCGGATGCCTAGTCCACATATTAAAGAATTTAAAAGGTTTGTGTCCTTGGTTGATTAATATCGAAGTATGCATAATCAACATGGAGTGATCAGAGAAGTAAGTAGAACCGTAGTCAACTAGACCTTCGGGGTAAGAAGAAAGCCACTGATCATTTATAAGGCAACGATCCAATCTAGCAGCAATTCTCCTATCACCAGTAGAGCATTTATTCCAAGATAGTAGATTCCCCACAGATTTCAAGTCCATCAGACCAGCTTCAATTATCGAATCATTTAAAGAAGATAACATGTGTTGAGGTACAGGATTACCTCCCATCTTTTCAGAAGCATAGCGGATACAGTTGAAGTCTCCCATCACAATCCAAGGAGAATTGCCTATAGAATGTTTGGAATGATTAATGATGGCATCCCAAAGAGTGAGGCGCTCTTGATGGAGATTAGAAGCATAGATAGTTGAAACATAATAGTCTTTCCCTGAAGTTACGTGAGTGTCGTGAAGGTGAATAAACTGGTCTGTAGTTTCAATCGCAGTAAAAGAGTAGATTAGCGGATTCCAAAGGACCCAGGTTCTCCCATTAGAGCAATGTCTATTATGGACTAGGCTAGCCTCTCCCCAGATCTGAGCTTTGCAGATATCTACATTAGCGGACTTGATTTTGGTTTTAAGGAGAATAACAATATCACATTCCTACGCCATGATGATTCTCTTCAGCTCCATGCGCTTAGCCCCATTGTTTATTCCTCGGACATTCCAACTAATTATCTTCATAAGAGAGAGATTAAATCCGGAGTAGTTTCCCATGATTCAGATCCTTGGACTTCATTTTGGAAATAATTCCTTGCGGTCCTTGGCTCACCTTCTTCCTTCAGTCCATTTCATCCACGACATGCAAAGTGGCAAATTTTCTATTTATGTCCTCCGATCTGCCTGGAGATCTGATTGTATCCGTCGCCGCCTCACTAGGCAATTCCTTGCTCTCTTTTGAATTCCATAAAGATCCTCCCAACTCATAGGTTTCCATTTGAAAAACCGGTTGGTTTATGCATGGAGGAGGTAAGGATACCTCCTCTCTAACTTGCGCAGCTCCATACCCTTCCACCACAGTTTCTATATCCGCTTCATTGCTGTTTTGCTTCCTCGGCCTTTCTATAGTTGAATACTTTCCATTGATCTCTACTTCCTCCTTTTCAAGAGCTCCCACCTCATCGTGTTGCTCAATGACAACCTCCCCTTCCTCATATGTTGCATGCGATTCCATACCAGCAAGAATAGAGAATCTATTTGCTTTCTCACAACTAACCATTTCCTTGTTAGCATTTTGCATGGTTTCCTTGCTGGTGACCGTGGAGGCAGGATTCGAATTTGCTGGATGCTCCTTCCTTCGATAGACTTGTTGAACTTGTTTCGAATTGTTGTGAGAATGGGATTGACATTGTCCATGGAGATGGCCGAACATCCCACAAGCTCCGCATCTCTTCGGCTTCCAAGAGTACGAAATGTGAAGGTCATGCTGTGATCCATCAAGGTCTTTGTAACTGATAGAATCTGGTAGCTGAGATCGGAAAGGTACTCTTACTAGAGGATTCTCTCTCTAGGCGATTCTAGAGAGAGAAGCTCTGGTTTTGCGATCCGCTGGGAGGCTCTGTGGGGCTAGCCCTTGGGGGGGCACATGGAGGTCATTCCTCCGAGTGTCCCCAATGGCTCTGTGTTCATCGCGGGAGGATGCCCTTCTTCCAAGGGTGTCCTCCCACAAGGTGATCCCCCTATCTCCTCTCTCAGAGGTCGTAGCAATGAGTGTGGAGGGATTAGTTCAGGGAGATCTCGTTCTAGAGTATCTCAGACTCGGCGTCCTTGGTCTGCATTGTTCGGTGCACATGTTGGTGATGGAGATGCGAGCAGAGAAGGTGCTTTGGAGTTTATTGAACCGGTCTCTCTCCCTGATCGGAAGGTGGCGGTGTTAGAGGGAGATGATGTGAAGGAACTGCAGGAGACATGGCATCTAGCTCTGATGGGGTATTGCATTGGTATGAAGCCTATGTTTTCTGCTCTTCGATCATTTATTCTCAACTTTTGGAAGCCAAAGGGAGAGGTGGAGCTATTGATGCGTGAGGGTGGCTTCTTCCTGGTGGTTTTTAATCTCGAAGAAGATTTGAAGAAGGCGCTTGAGGGTTCTGGTGTGTCAAGGGACATCCTCTTGTTCTCCGTAGATGGTTTCCTGATCTTCATATGGAGAAGGAGTCGCTTTTGTCCATGCCTGTTTGGGTGAAGTTTTCTGGACTTCCACTCAAATGGTGGACTGCTAAGGGCTTAAGTAAGATATCAAGTCTTCAGGGTCGCCCTCTTCATATGGATTCTTTGACGGCTTCGCGGAAGAGGTTGCTCTTTGCTCGGGTTTGCGTGATGATGGATGTTGATGCGGCTTTCCCTTCTAAACTTTCTGTGATGGATGTCGATGGCTCCATTGACACCGTACTGGTGCAATATGACTGGAAGCCGGTGGTTTGCGCTGAGTGTAGATCCTTCAGTCATGGCAATGGTGAATGTCGATTGAATTCTTCAGGTGCTAGGAAGGTGAAGGTCTAGAGGCAGAAGAAACTGGGTCCAGATCCTCTTAATGAGCACCACGTTTTCGTTCCTCCGGCTGGGGAGGAGCGTGGCTCGACTCAGATCGTCCTGCCGGCAGTGATGGGGGGAGACTCAGTGGTTGCGCCATCTCGTCGTCCTCCTAAAGAAGCGGGGCCTCTTTCCATTGTTAACATGTTTTCTGCCTTAAAGGAAAGTTTTGATGTGGATGGCATGGCTGGTGTACTAAGGAAGGAAGATATCTCAATCCATGGAAGTGGGGCTGCAAGTGATTCTCCACAATCTTCTAAGTCCTCCTCCCTTGCTCATTCTGAGCGTATAATTCGTAGAAAGGATTTTTCTAATGGAGGAGAGGCTGATGTAAGTTATGTGGAAGCCATGCAGCGGAAGGAGGGAAGTGGGGTCACGTTGCATCTTAGCAAAGCAATGTTACCTATTAATGTAGATTGCAATCTTCATACTTGGGAGGAAATCCTTGACGTTGGAAGTGGCAACTCGTGTAGCAACCTGGATTTTTCAAAAAAAAAAAAAATAATAAAAGCAATTAGAAAATCAAAGAAAAGAGAATTAAATAAAACCCATCAAATGAAAATAAGTAATGGGCTTTATTAAATAGACCCATTAGAAATTAGTGGGCTAAAATAAAGATTTTTAAGAAGGGGAATAATAGAGAAATACCCAAAATTCGTAACTAAAATATTACTAAAATAGAAAAGAGATATTTAATGCATTAAATAGCTAGTTTGAGTTGGATTGGGATTCCTAAACCTACCCTAATGGGTTGGCCACGAAATCCTCTCTCTCCCAACCCAAATAGAAGATCTCTTGCTTAAAAGGGGAGAGGAAAATAGGAAATTCGGAATTTAATAGGAATTAGACTTAAACTAGGAAAGGGAATAGGGAGAAGCTTAAATACTTCTCTTAAACCCTCATGGCTGGTCCTAGCTCGTGCCAAGAGGTTCCTGAACCAGGAGGAGAGTCCAAGAGGAGGAGAATTCGTGGAGTGGAAGGATCTCTCAAGTTCTTCCCCGAGTTCTTCAAGTCTTAACCCTAGGAGAGGAAAACGATCAAAGGTAGGCATTCTCACAAGCATAAACCATGAAACTTTTTCTGTAGGATGTCTCGTCCATCAGGAACCAAAGCCCTTTGGTTTCATAATTTTCCATCGAGCATATCTGTCGTTCTTGATTTTTCATGTTCTGCAACTGACATGACCCCGAACCCTCTTCTTAACTCTTGATCTCTTTGTATACTCAACCCCATGACACAAGATTTTTACTGTAGGAACTGATGCATGTTAGGCATCGTTTGCCCCTAAAAGCCCTAAATTTGATTCATCCTATCTTGCGAATTTAATCGTTGATCTCAACTATGTACTGTTTCATGTTCATCATGAATACCCGTGTTCAAAACATGTCCAAACCCTGATTGTTTTCCAATTCCTATTTATTGTAAGTACCCATGCATGTCTAGGTCGTTTTGCAACTAGTTTCACAAATTTTTGTTGACTATACAATTAGTTGTGATTTTCTGAACCACCCTGTGTCAAATAGGGTAAGTTCTGGCCCATAATCCAATGTATGTCCTTTCCCTGTCGGACCCGGGCGCAGACCCTGTGAATGCGATGGCCCGATAGGCCGTGTTCACAAGGGTCGTTGCGACAGCGCCCTCTGTCGTGATCTGATCACGACAAGGCCTGTCGTCGCGATCTACTGCCCGACCAGACTAAGCCTGTCGCGACCCGTACAAGCACCCGTCGCGATCTCAGTTGACCCCGTCGCGACCCTCATCAGGGTACGTCGCGATCTGGGTTCTTTTTGCAAGAAACCCCCTGTCTCAGCAATGCTTGATTATGTATAGTGTTTGTACTCTTGTTTAACAGTCATACACACAGAAAATAACTCTTGTTATAAATTGAATATTTATGTATGATTAAAATACATGCACTTGCTCTTTTCTATCTAAAATTTCATGACACTTACACACACTTTGAACCATCTAATTATGGCATAATTTGGCATGAAACTATTTCTTAATACATCTGGTAATTTATGTAATTAAATTACCCTATACTTGTCTATCGTTTCTCGCGATGTTTTAAGAATACCGATATCGACGCTCCACTGTTCTAGAACGCCTCTAGACGTCGAGCACTTGTTTCTATATACACTCTCTCTTGACTTGGATGAACTCTCTGTCAGATACTCCTTCTGTCAGACTAGTAAGTCTTTGTTCAAGGCCTCCGTAAGTCTCCTCTGTCCATGGATTCCCACATGGTTGACGAGCCGGTTGTACCCTAACACCTATGATACCCTTTAGGGATCTATATAATCCAAACGACTATTAGAAGTTCACTCTCATCTTGAATCACGCCGGACCTCTGGACTTGTGCTTAACATGGCCAGCGGAAGGGTCGTGAGTTCTGTCTGACTGCCAACACCGAGTGCGCATGTTGTGCAACTGTTACTATCGCCTGGTTACTCGACGCGTTACGTGCAATGTCCACTAACTCTCATCTATACTCTACTCGCTCATCTATTCACGTTCACTCTACTATCTCGTCTATCCATCTAGTGCTCTCATCTACTTCTTGGTACTCTATATTGGTCATTGACTGATTGTCTAAAGATAAACAATATAACTAATGCCTGGAAATATATAAAGGGCCCGATCTAGTCCTGGGATGTGCGCCCGAAAGTGCTAGTGCCCATGGGAGTTAAATGATCAGAGTGTTTGGCATTACACTCAAGTGCTATCTATCTTGACTATCTAAATGACAATCAAAAGTGCTATGTTCTCTCGTTGTCCATTGACAACAAAGTGCTATGCTATACTCGTTGTGCTATCTGTACTATGGCCATCTTGCTATACTTGACATTGTGCTATCTTGCTATTATTGTGCTATTCCCGACACTTGTGCTATTCTTGGAAAGTCTATATTTGGAAAATCTTGTTATTTCGTTCACGTACTGTCCTTCTATATTTTACTTGACACTCTCTCTCGCTCTGTCATTAGTTACTCTGCCTTTAAATGCATTAATTACTTAAAGCCTGCTTGAGCCTGAGATTTAAGTCCTACTGGGTGATGTTCGCTCACCCTGCGTTATTGTCGTTGTGTTCTAAAGTGAGACCGAGGATGAACCATACACTCAAGAGGACGGGAATGACCTGGAGTGATGTCATGAGTACCCTAGTGTCCTATTGCTATGTTTAGCGTTGTAGTAGTTAGGTTTGAAGTTAGTCTTTTGCTTTATTCCAATGTAATCGGCCTCATAGATTGGCTCTGATATTAGTGGTTGTAACTAGACATCGGAAAGTTATTAATGAATGAATTCGCTTTAGTATTATTCACTGTGCAATGGTTTGATGTCTAGCACTCGCTCTATACCTTTACTTGCAACTGCCTCGCGTTCCGATATTCCGCGTCGGGGCGTGACAACTCAGATATTGGAAGTGGGTCCATGTGGGGTGCGCAGCCATGTTGCCATTGCTGGTCATTCCTTTCAAGTGTAGCTAGGGGATTTGAGGGAAGATAATGACTCCACTCTTTCTAAAGATGACCGCATTGGGGAACGATTCGGAGATGGGGCCATGCACATGCATTCAAAGAAACCCGATGGACAGTCTCTTCTGATTGGGCGTGTTAATTCTAATAATGGGAAGTCTTCAGAAGGAAGGGAACGAGATGGACGTGATGGTGCGCCACCACCTGCTCATGCAGTCGCTATGTCCTTAGGTACGTCTATGGATCATAAAATGGATAAGCTGCAAGCTCGGATCCGCTCTCTCTCCCATTGTCAGTAATGAAAGTCATCTCATGGAATGTACGAGGCCTAAATAAGAGGGGGAGCAGATTGAGTGTCAAAAATTCAATTTCGCACTCTAATGCTGATATAGTTATCTTGCTTGAAACTGTTCGTATGGATAACATGATTAGTCGAAGACTGTCTATTGCTCCGCACTTGAATATGTTGCATAATTATGATGAGCATCGTGGAGGTAGAATTTGGGTCCTTTGGAATGGCGGTGCTGTTCAACTGCATTGTGTCAAATCTACCTCCCAACTAATTCACATGGATTGCACTAATATCTCATCCGGGAAGTTGTTCCACTTGACATCGATGTATGGATCGAACCTCTCATATGAAAGACAATCCCTCTGGCGTGACATTGTTGATCTCTCAGTGTCCATTTCTTTACCTTGGCTGATTGTAGGGGATTATAATTGTGTTCGGTATCCTGAGGAGAAGATTGGTGGTCGGACTCTAACTCCTTCCATGCTTCGAGATTTTAATAGATGCATTGATGTTTCCTCCTTGCTGGATTTGAAGAGTGTGGGGAACACTTTCTCATGGTGCAACCAATCAGTGGGTGCAAGAAGAATACTATGTAGACTCGATAGAGCTCTTATTAATCAATGTTGGATAGATACTTTTCCTGATAGTTATGTTTCTTATGGGGATAGGTTTCTCTCGGATCATTCTCAACTCAATATTTTCAGTGAAGAAGCGGTTGCTAGTGGTCCTAAACCATTCAAATTCTTCACTATGTGGGCTCAGCATGAATCGTTTCTTACTATTGTTGAACAAGCTTGGAATACTCAGATCAGGGGGACTCCGCTTTTATTCTTTGCCAGAAGCTTCGTGCAGTCAAGGCAGCTTTGAAAGTGTGGAATCGCACTGAGTTTGGCCTCATTTTTTAGAAAGTTGCAAGAACAGGTGAAACTCTTCATAAGGCTCAAGAAGCCTTAGCTGCCGATCCAATGAATGAGGAATGCATTGATAGAGAGAAACAAGCTCGTGATGCATATCTTGCTTGTCTAAGCATGGAGGGAGCTTATGCTCAACAGCGGGCTAAGCAGCATTAGCTTACTCAGACTGATGATAACACAAAATTCTTCTATGCTAGTATTAAAGGGCGGCAGATGGTCAATACTATTAGAAGATGTAAACTCCTTGATGGAAGTGTGACTGATGATCTGCAACAGCTAAAGGATCATGCAGTCGAATTCTTTGGCTCCCTTCTCAATCAGCAACAGGATTATGAGATTCCAGAAATTCAGGCTTCTAGAGTGCTTTCAGAGACAGATAGGAATTCCATCATGAGGCCTTTCACTGATGAGGAGATTACTGAAGTTGTCATGTCTACTCCGAAGAATAAGAGCCCTGGCCCTGATTGTTTTCCCGTGGAGTTCTATCAGCTGTGCTGGCGCATTGTAGGGGATGATGTTCTGGCAGCTGTGCATTCTTTCTTCAACGGAGGGAGGTGGCTTCGGTAGGTAAATCACACATTCATATCCCTTATTCCTAAGAGTGAGAGTGCTGACTCGTTTGATCAGTTTCGGCCCATTTCTCTGTGCAACTTTCTTTACAAGATTTTCACTAAACTTCTTGCTAACCGCATGCAAAAGTTTATGCCCCAACTCATTAGCAAGCACCAGTCGGCCTTCATTAAGGGTCGGAGGATTCAAGACAACATTCTTTTAGCAAATGACATTGTGAGAGATATACACTCTAAGCATCGAGGAAACTTATTGTGCATGAAGGTGGATCTCAGGAAGGCCTTTGATTCTGTAAATCGCTCTTTCATTCTTCATGTGATGAAGATGATGGGGTTCCCTGATCGATGCCTTGAGTGGATTGCTATCCTCATCAATTCAGAAAGCTTTTCTGTGCTCCTTAATGGCAGTCATGTGGGATTCTTTCATTCTGACAATGGTATTAGGCAGGGGGATCCATTGTCCCCGTATCTGTTCTGTATTGCCATGGAAGGATTATCTATTATGATTGAGAAGAAGATGAGTGAGGGACTTCTTCAGGTTCCTTCTTTTGGAGATACTAAGGTATCTCATTTGATATTTGCGGATGATTTACTCTTATTTATGAAGCCTAATGTCTCTTCAGCGCACTGCATCTCTCGTACTCTTGGAGAATTCCATAGTTATTCTGGTTTGCAACTGAATGTTGCAAAGAGTAGGGTGTTTATTGGTGTGAAAGTTCATCACAAGGGGCCGCTCCTGAATGCTCTTCAAGTTCAGGAAGGGTCTCTCCCATCCACCTAGCTTACCTTTATTCTCCACCCGGCTGTCTAGTCTTCATTGTGCTCCAATCCTTCAGAAGATCAATAAGCGTATAGCATCATGGAAAACTCGATTGCTTTCTAAAGCTGGCCGTTTGGAGTTAATCAGATCAGTTCTTAACTCATATGCACTCTATTGGGCAATATCCTTTATATTGCCTAAGGGGTTGATTGGAGAGGTGGAGAGATTCCTTAGAAACTTCTTTTGGCATGCATTGAGTGATTATAAGCCATTTCATCTTATTAAGTGGGAATTCTTGTGTCGGCCAAAGGAAGAAGGAGGTGTTGGCTTACGACGTCTTGCTGAATGGAACTTATCCTCAATTACATTGCAGCTATGGAATATTATCTCTAATCATGATAGCCTTTGGACTCATTGGGTGAGGAGCAAATATCTAAGGAAGAATTCTCTCTGGTGTGCTCAGTTGCAACCTTATCATTCTCATGCATGGAAGGGTATGTTACATGCAAGGGATTGGCTTAGGCAACATGTCACTTTCAGGATTGGTACTGGTCACCTTCTATACTTATGGATGGATCCTTGGATTGATGGGGATTCAATTTTCTCCATTTTTGGAGAGTACGTTAAATTTCTGCTTGGATTGCCTGCAAATGCCACTGTGAGTACCTTCATTCAGAATGGTAGCTGGAATTTACCTCCTCCGACTTCAGTTGAAATGATGGATCTTTGGCCTAGAATTCTCCGCATTCCTATTCATGCTGGTTGTGATGATTCTATAGTGTGAAACACAACAACGGATCTATTGGCATCAAGCATATTTACGATCAGAAGAGAGTCATTTATCCTAAGGTGCCATGGGTTCAGCTTGTATGGCAGAGACCTACAAATTAGAAGCAATCTCTTCATGCTTGGTAGGTTTTAATGGGTGGTATTCCATCTTTTGATGCTCTTCAGAGATGTGGGCTTCATGGGCCAAACATCTGTGTCTTATGTGAGCAGAATGAGGAGTGCATCAATCATATCTTTTTTCAATGCTCTTTCAGTTCTTGGATTTGGATGCAACTTTTGCATCGATTGGATATTCACCGGAGACCGAAAGAGACAATTCTTTCTGAAGGGGAGAGTTTAATCAGAAGTTTCCGAGCTCCTGGTGCTGGCACAAGTGTAGCCTTTGTTAGCTTTCATGCTGCACTATGGTGGATATGGAAGGAAAGATGCTCTAGAATATTCAAGTCTATTGTCCGAAGTCGGATGCATGTGCTTCTATCTATTTTATCGAACATTCGCCATATTACCGAAGCTCACATTCAGAAATGCTCGTCCTTTTTGAGATCAGCAAGAATTCTTAGGAATTTCAATCTAAGAAGTACATGAAATATCGTCATTGTAGTTTCCTTTTTTACTACTTGTTGAGTGCCTTAACTCTGTGTTATGATTCATAGCTATCGGCCTGTGATAGCATGAGTCATGCATTGGACATGTTCTGTTATTCCTTATATTCAATACAAAATCTGGTATTATTTACCCAAAAAAAAAAGATAGAGTCCGGTAGCTCAATCTTTGAAGAAACCATCACACAGGCTCGGGCATAAGATAATCTACTCCTCTCCGCGGTCAGTCTGTCCATGAACAGAGGTTCCCCAACAATGCTGCAAAGCTTGGAGATAAACTTCTTCGACTAGAGATGAATAGGTAGGCTATGAATCGAGACCCAAATAGGAATATTCCTCAAACTCTCTAACTCCATCCTCAAACCTTTCTCCCATCGCCTAAGGATCATGGGGTGACCCCGAATAGACCAGAAGCCCTCCAGGATACGGGTAACATCTTCTTCATTGTCCATTTTACATAAAAAGAATCCATTCTCTAAGAGGTGTAAGTCGAATCCCACAACCCCCATTGACTCTTAATGAAAGATGATAACGACATAAATGAAGTCTTGAGATCAACAACATACCCGACGATAGTGCGATCCCATGCACCTTGGAGTTGTTGATCTTGCGGGGGTGAGCCAGGCACTCACAGGACCCGCGCTTCCTCAGAGCTTCTCTCTCTAGAACTTAGAGAGAGGTTCTAGAGAGAGAACCTCCTGATCATTCGTATACTTACATGCTTTCATTTCAAAATTCTAGATCGCCGCTCTCTTCTTTCATTAAGAATAGATGGGGAGTGGTGGGTTTCGATCTGCATCTTCTGGAGAATGGGTTTTTCATCTGTAAACTTGATAGTGAGGAAGATGTTCAGCGAATTCTTGAATCTTTCTGGTCTATTAGAGGACATCCTATGATCCTCAGAAGATGGGAGAGAGGGATGTGTATGGAATTGGAGAGCTTGAAGAATATCCTGGTTTGGATCTCCATTCACAGCTTACCTATCCACCTTTGGGCGAGGAAGTTTATCTCCAAACTATGTAGCACTGTGGGCGACCCTCTCTTCATGGATAAACTTACAGCTGAAAGGAAAAGATTATCGTTCGCTCGAGCATGTGTGATGGTGTCTTCTGAAGCTGAGCTTCCGACCACAGTTAGTTACAAGGACCTGGACGGTTCCATGCACTCCCTGCACATAACTTTTGGTCATCTGGTCGATCAATGCCACAAATCTTCTACTCAAGCTTCGACAATAACTCAAATGGTGTACAGAAGGAAGGAAGCGTCCGCTTCCCAATTGGGTAGCCCCATTTCTTCAAGCATCTCAAAGCAAGGTAACCAGCATAATGAAAAAGGTTAACAAGTTCTCTATCCTATCGAGAATGGACCAAGATTTAGAATCCAACGATATGGCTATCATGGAGGGTGGCGAGATTAGCAAGCATACAAAGAGAAAATGCAATGATGCTAACCCGGGAAAGACTCATATGCTAAGGGAAGAAGGGAAAATTGGCAACGATTTGAACCAGGGAAATGATCCATCGCAAAGGCAAGACAATTTGAAAAAGGAAGAAGGGCGACTGCTGGCTTCTTCGTCCAATGGAAATTCTCAAGAAGAGGAAGGACTATTGCTGGCTAGCTCATCCAATGGAAACCAGCAGGGTACAATGGAAACCAGCAAGGAGGTAAGCTTACCCGCTCCATGCAATCTTTTGTTTCCAAATGAATCAAGCTCCCTTCCTTCTTCCGCTATGTTGCTAGCTAAGACCAATGAAGGGAAAGGAAACAATCTCGTTGGGGGAAGCACATCCATTATTCTGAGATCTCCAAATAGTGCAGGGGAGAATAATAAGAAATTTACCACTCTCAACGTGGTGGATGAAATGGAAAGAAAGAAGAAAATGGGGCATGGTCTACCGGTGCATGGTATTAGCTCCAAATCCAAAGCTAAGGAGATAAAGAATCTGGTATAGATCTCACCTCCGTTGCTTTATTTTATCAATGAATATTATTAGTTGGAATGTAAGGGGAATAAACAAATTGGCTAAGCGTGGGGAGCTGAGAAAAATCATCTATTCAAATCATTGTGATATTGTGATATTGCTGGAAACTAAGATCAAAGAAAATAATGTTGACATCAGAAAAGCTCAAGTGTGGAAAGAGGCAAGTCTCATTCATAATAGTAACTGCTCCAACGGCAGAATTTGGATTCTTTGGAACCATACAAAATTTTCTTTCAACTCTTTGCATATCAATAATCAGATTATTCATTTGGAGGGTACTCATCTGGATACTGGAAGCAACTTTTACCTGTCTGCGGTTTATGCATCTAACCTCCAACATGATCGACAAAAACTTTGGCAGAATATTGTTAACCACTCAAATGCTACTGTTTGTGATTCTCCCTAGATTGTTCTAGGGGATTTCAACTGCATTCGGCATCCGTCAGAGAAAGCTGGGGGCAAGCTTGTTCCTCACCATGTGCTTGACTCATTTAATAATATGATTAGTGGGGCTGTTCTGATGGACGTTAAATCTGTGGGTAATCTCTTCTCTTGGAATAACTGCTCCATGGGTGATAGAAGAATTGCTGCAAGGATGGATAGGTGTTTGATCAACGCTACCTGGCTTAATATCTATTCTGAAGCTTATGTTGATTATAGTGCTTCCTACTTTAATTTTTTTGATTGAAATTGGAGCAGTCATGAGTGAGGGAGGAGAGAGAAGCTCTGGGGATTCTAGGCGACTTTTGCCTGGAGGCGCCATTGTGGCTGCCTCTGGTCATCCTTCGGTGTCCAACTTGATTGAGGGATGTGCTCCCTCTATTCCCTTGGGCGTCCAGTCTTCTAGATCCGCAGGCTTCCCCTCTCGGGATCAAGGTAGAGGGAGAGCAAGATCTTCATCCAGGCCTCCGGTCTCCTCAAATCCGGTGGCATGGAGCTCGCTCTTCAAATCTGCAGCGTCCAACCCTTCTTTGGATCTCCAGTTCATCCAGCCAGAGCTCAACAATGGCATCAAAGTTGCTGTTTATGAAGCAAAGGATTCGCAAGATCTTCTTGCTTCGTGGTCTAAAGCGCTTGTCGGGTATGTTATTGGATTGAAAACTACGTTCTTTCCTCTGCATGCCTTCATTAAATCACGTTGGCAAACATCCGCTTTTGAGCTGCACGTCCTGGAGAATGGTTTCTTCATCTGCAAGTTCGATGTGGAGGAGGATTTGTCTCGAGTTTTGGAGGGTTTTTGGTCTGTCAAAGGCCATCCGATGATTCTCCATCGTGGGTCTCCTGATGTTCGCATGGAGATTGATAGCTGAAGAGCATACCTCTTTGGGTAGCTATTCACGCCTTACTTCCATCTATGGACGAAAGACTTCATTGCTAAGCTTGCCAGCACCATTGGCAAACCTCTCTATCTCGACAAGATGACTGCAGAGCGTAGAAGATTGTCGTATGCACGGGTCTACATTGAGATATCATCTGAAGGTGAGCTTCCGGAGTTTGTTCATTATAAAGAGCTGGATGGTATAGTTAAGCGTCTCCGTGTCTCATTTCAATGGAAGCCGCGTAGATGTTCTTGCTGCTCCTCCTTTGGGCATACGGATGGTTCCTGCAAGCCTCCACTCAAGCTTAAGGTGGCGAAGATCTTCAAGGAGAAGGAAGCTCTCCATAATGCTGTTCTTCATAATTCCTTCACAGTTCTTGGTGAAGACGATGGCCAATCCTCCTTGCTTGGAGACTTCCGTTCCTCCTCCAAGGAATCGAGCAAGGGAGAAGCCAACTTAGGAAACCTGCCTAAACTGCAAGAATCATTACATAGCAAGGACTCTATTTCTTCTCATAATCAAAATGATGGGATTCACGTTTCCATTCCTCCTCATCCGCCTAAAGGGAAACCAGCTATGGGAGGAGTTGGCGGGCCCCACAAAAACATTGTTGCGAAGGTTCCATCTACGGGAGGAGTTGGAGGATTTTCGGACTCCCCTCATCTTCCTTCTCAAACGCAGCAAGCTCCAACTCGAGGTGGGTCCCACAAAGAAGATGCATCTAAGGATTTACCTCCATCTTTAGGAGGTAATTGTGGAGTCACTAATCCACCTTCGGATTCTTCCTCTTCTGGAGGAAACTCCAGCGCACACCAAAAGAATCCAGCTTCAGCTGGAGTCCTCAAATCTAGCTGCGAATGAGGCATCTCAGCAATATTCTCATGAGAACACCATTCCAGGCAGGGCCCACAAAAATCTTATTACGAAGGTACCATCTACGGGAGGAGTTGGAGGATCTCTGGACTTCCCTCCTCTTCCTTCTCAAACGCAGCAAGTCTCTCCAACCGAAGTAAGTATCCTTGTTAGCAAAGCTAATTCAAAATTCAAAAAATTGCTAGCCGTGGATGAAATGGATGGAACGAAATTCAAAGGTCTTAAAGGTAAGGATATGGATAAAGGTGGAAGAAGACATGATAAAGGATCTATCCTGCATGAAAATTAGGTGCTTAGTTCGATCTATCCTCCTTTATATTACCATGAAGATTATTGCTTGGAATGTGCGTGGTATCAATAAAAGTTTTTTTTTTGTGGTAAATAATACGGATTTTGTATTGATTAAAAGAGACATATACAAAACTGTATTCATACTATCACAAGACGATAGCTATGAAAGGGAACAAGGAGCAGAAAGCTCAAGAAAGGATGCAAATGGAAAAAGAGACAAAAGCTCATCCCTCAATTAGTCAAACTCTTCGCAAGTTGAAATTTCTGAGAATTCGCTTGGATCTGTTGGAAGACGTATTCTCCTGAATATGAGATTCAGTAATATGCCGAACATCAGCCAAAATGGAAAGGAGCACATGTACCCGAGTACAATCTGTAGAGTCAAATAACCGAGAACATCTCTCCTTCCAAATCCACCAAAGAGTAGCCCGAAAGCTAGCAAAGGCCACAATCGTGCCATCTCCATAACCATGAAAGCTCCTGATCAGACTATCACATTCAGCTAGAATAGTGTCCTTAGGACGCCGGTGGATATCCATCCTATGCAAAAGCTGCATCCAAATCCAAGAGCTATAAGTGCACTGAAAGAACAGGTGGTTAAGATTTTCATCATGCTGCCTACACAAAAGACAGATACTTGGTCCATGGATTCCACGTCTCTGAAGGACCTCAAAGGACGGAATCCTCCCGAGCAAGCATTGCCAAGCATGAAGGGATTGCTTTTGATTTGTAGGCTGCTTCCACACAATCTGAAACCATGGAACTTGAGGGTAAATGGTTCTTTTCATATCAAAAATCTGTTTATTGCTGATCGACCCATTATTATGCTTCCAAACGATGGAGTCCTCACAACCTTCATGGATAGGGATACGAAGGATCTGAGGCCAAAGATCCATCATTTCACTGGATGTTGGAGGGGGAAGACACCACCTCCCATTGTGAATGAAAACACTGACAGTGGCATTGGCGGCCAGACCAAGCAAGAATCTGATGTAATCACCACCCAAGGAGGATATCGAATGCCCATCAATCCATGGATCATCCCATAAGTTGAAGGTAATGCCATTACCAATCTTGAACATCACATGAGGCCGAATCCAATCTCTGACTTGTAAAATACCCTTCCATGCTTGAGAGTGATAAGTGTGGATTCACGCCGACCAGATAGATGTTTTTGTAAGATATCTGCCCTTCACCCAATGAGTCCATAATGTATCATGATTAGAAACAATTCTCCATAGTTGCATAGTGATTGCAGAAGAGTTCCACACATCAAGTCTCCGAATGCCAAGGCCACCCTCTTCTTTCGGCCGACACATCCACTCCCACTTGATAAGGTGGAAAGGTTATAATCACCAAAAGCATGCCAGAAGAAATTCCTCAGCATTCTCTCCACTTCCCTGATTAGCTTCTTAGGTAAAATAAACGCTACTGCCCAGTAAATTGCGTAGGAATTCAACACAGATCTGATCAATTCCAGCTGACCTTCTTTAGAGAGTAATCTAGTTTTCCAAGAAGCGATGCGACTTCTGATTTTCTGAGTGATTGGGGTACAATGCGAGCTTGTCAGTCTAGTGCAGAATAAAGGAAGGCCAAGGTAGGTAGCAGGTAAGACCCCCTCCTGAACTCGCAAAGCATTAAGAAGAGGTCCTTTGTGATGGGTCCTAGCCCCAACAAAAACCTTACTCTTTGGCAACATTTAATTGCAGCCCAGAACAGCCATGGAAAACCTGTAGAATGCTAGAGATGCAACGAGCTGAAGAGATATTTGGTTTCATGAAAATAAGCAAATCATCAGCAAACATCAAATGAGATAGCTTCACATTACCATAGGTGGGAACTTGAAGACCACCTTCTCCCACCTTCTGCTCAATCAGAATAGAAAGACCCTCCATGGAAACATAGAAGAGATATGGAGACAAAGGGTCCCCCTGCCGAATGCCATTATCCGAATGGAAAAACCCAATAGGACTCCCATTAAGAAGGACAGAAAAAGTTGCAGAATTGATGAGAATAGCAATCCAATCAACCCATTTATCCGAAAACCCCATCTTCCTAAGCAAAAAGATAATGAAGCCTCTATGAACAAAATCAAAGGCCTTTCGGAGATCCACCTTCATACAAAGCAGATTACCACGATGCTTGGAATGGATATCCCTCACAATATCATTAGCAAGCAAAATACTATCCTGAATCTTGCGGCCCTTGATAAAAGCAGATTGATGCTTGCTGATCAGATGTGGCATATACTTTTGCATACGGTTGGCAATCAATTTGGCGATGATCTTGTAGAGAAAGTTGCACAAGGAAATCGGCCTAAACTGATCAAAGGAATATGCAGTATCAGTTTTAGGAATAAGGGAAATGAAAGTGTGGTTTACCTGACGAAGCCAACTACCACCATTAAAGAAGTACTGCACTGCAGCCAAGACATCACTGCCCACAATATTCCAACACAGTTGATAGAAGTCAGCTGGAAAGCCATCAGGTCCAGAACTTTTATTCTTAGGAGCATTCATGACAACATCCTTAATTTCCTCATTAGTGAAAGGTCTCATAATAGAAGTGCAATCTTCCTCAGTGAGCACACGGGAAGGAAGGAAGTCTGGGAGAGCATAGTTTTGCTGATGATTATGAAGGCCAGTGTAGAATTCAACTGCATGATCTTTAACTTGCTGCAAGTCCTCAGTTACACTGCCATCCGGCATCTTACATCTTCTGATAGTATTAACCATCCGCCTACCCTTAATACTAGCATAGAAAAATTTTGTGTTGTCATCAGTCTGAGTTAACCAATGTTGTTTAGCCCGTTGTTGAGCGTAAGCTCCTTCCATTTTGAGACAAGCAAGGTAGTCTTCACGAGCTTGCACCTCTCTACCAATGCAACTCTCATTCAAAGGGTCAACAGCTAAGGCTTCTTGGGCCCTACGAATCACATCAGCAGCACATGCAACCTTCTGAAAAATAAGTCCAAACTCAGTACGATTCCACACTTTGGTATCAATAAAAGTTATAAATGTAGAGAACTTAATAAGATTATCAAGTCCTCTGCATGTGATATTGCTATTCTTGTTGAGACTAAAGTTAAACTTACTCATGTTCCTATAAAAAGAATTTAATTTGGCCTGATGCTAATTTGATCACCAATGATTCCAATCTAGCTAATGGTAGAATTTGGATCTTGTGGAACCCTGATCTCATTGATTTGAATCAACATTTGGTCAAGTCGCAGTTCATTCATCTCCATGGAAAAGACAATAGAAACAATGTTAGCTTCTGGTTGACAGCCATTTATGCTTCTAATAACAGTCAAGAAAGGAATTCCTTATGGACCAATGACATCTATAAACTTGCTAATATCACCTCTCAGTCGCCTTGGTTGCTGGTGGGTGACTACAATACAGTTAGATATCCTCATGAAAAGTCTGGAGGGAGGCAATTAACTGATTCTATGCTGAGCACTTTCAATGACTGCATCAATGACAATGAGCTTTTTGACATGAAGTCTGTTGGTAGTTGGTTATCCTGGACAAATAGGGGAAAAGAAAGCAGAAGGATTATGGCAAGGCTTGATAGATGTCTGATTAACAAAGAATGGATGATTTGCTATCCCAATAGTCTGCTAGAATATGGAGTTCAATATTTCTATGATCATTCTATCCTGATGATTAGTTCTGAAATTGATGGCCCTAGAGGAAAGAAGCCATTCAAATTCTTCAACATGTGGAGCATGCATCCGCAATTCCATGAAGTTGTTGCTTCAGCTTGGAACATTAATGTCAATGGTAATCCCCAATTTATCTTGTGTAGTAAGCTGAAAGCATGCAAAGAAGCCTTAAAGATTGGAATAACAACGTCTATGGAAATGTTCAGGATTCCTTAAAGAACAGCAAGAACATGCTCATTGAAGCTCAGAAGGAGCTATCCACTAATCCGAATAATGAAAACTTTATAAAAGCAGAGAATGCTGCTAGAGAGGAGTACTTGCTGAATTTGATTAAAGAGGAAAGCTTCATCAAACAGAAATCAAGGGAGAACTGACTGAACTTAGGTGATTCGAATACCAAATTCTTTTATGCTTCTCTTGCAGCCAAGAAAGCTAGAAACACTATAAGGAAATGCAGAGGGCGAGATGGCAACCTTATTCATGATATTAATACCGTGAAGGATTATACTGTGGATTTCTACAAATCTCTTCTAAACCAGAATCAGACTCATGAGGAACAACAAATCAATGTTACCAGTAAGCTTTCTCATGAGGACATTCAACTTCTCAACTAGCCTGTCACTGATGATGAGATCACCAAAGTTGTTATGAAGTCCCCAAAGAACAAAAGTCCTGGACCTGATGGTTTCACGGCTGAATTCTTCCAAAAAACTTGGCCCATTACTGGTAAGGATGTTATAAATACTTGTCATCACTTCTTCAAGAATGGTCATATCCTCAAACAGATGAATTGCACTTTCATTTCTCTCATTCCCAAGACTAAAGGTGTTGATTGCTTGGAAAACTACAGACCCATTTCTCTTTGTAATTTCATTTCCAAAGTTATTTCCAAAGTTATGGCTGATAGAATGCAAAAGGTTATGAGCAAGATTATTAGTCTGAATCAGTCTGCTTTCATAAAGGATAGAGGGATCCACCACAATGTTCTCCTTGCTAATGATTTAGTTAAGGACATGGCCTCCAAGAGTAAAGGAAAAAGAATTTGTTTCAAGGCTGATTTAAGGAAGGCTTTTGACTCTATCAACCGATCTTTCATTTACAGTATGATGAAGAATATGCACTTCCCTGAGAATTGGATTGCTTTGATCAAAAATTGCTTGAAAACTCCTAAATTTTCAGTTCTATTCAATGGTTCTCCCGCTGGTTTTTTTGGTAGCACTAATGGCATTAGACAAGGAGACCCTCTCTCCCCTTACTTGTTTACTATTGCTATGGAGGGATTGACTTGCATGCTTGAGTAGGAAGTTAGAGAAGACAGACTTAAAGTTCCAAATTCGGGTAACATCCACATATCTCATCTCATATTTCCTGATGACTTTCTTGTTTTTCTTAAAGATGATCAATCATCCATTCATAAGCCGGCTGAAATTCTGAATGCATTTGGAGTTTTTTCTGGTCTGAAACTTAATCATGAGAAGAGTAAGGTGTATGTGGGTGTAAATGTTAGTAACAAAGACTCAGTGAGAACTATCCTAGGTGTTCAAGAAGGAATTCTACATGTCACCTACTTGGGGTTACCTCTTTTCACAAATGGTATCAAAAATAGCTATTGTCAGCCCATTATTCAGAAAATCAAGAATAGAATTCAATCTTGGAAATCTTGCCTCCTTTCCAAGGCTGGTAGACTTCAATTGATTAATTCAGTGTTGCAAACTTTCGCTTTTTACTGGTCTAATGCCTTTCCAATTCCTACCAGCATAATTCATGAAGTTGATAGTATTTTGAGCAAGTTCTTCTGGAGTGGAACTTCTGATGAAACTTCATTACATATGGTAAAATGGTCTTATATATGCAAACCTAAGGAGGAAGGAGGACTCAATTTGAGAAATTTGCATGATTGGAACAACGCTTGCATGATTAAGAACCTTTGGGATTTGTTGAAAGGTAATAATTCTCTTTGGAGCAAGTGGGTCAAGCAAAAGTATTTCAGCAACAAATCTATTTGGCACATTGATATCAAGTCTTATTACTCAACTGCAATAAAAGGAATTCTTAAAGGTAGAGGATGGATGTTCAACCATATTTCTTACAATATTGGTTCTGGAAATGACATCAACATGTGGTATGATCCTTGGCTGAATGGCAAAAGCATTTATCAACTTTATGGGGAGAGGGTCAGACAAGACTTGGGGGCTGCTAAAGATACCACTGTTTCCCAATTCATTTCTAATGGTGCTTGGAAACTTCCTAATGCAATCTCTACTGAAATGTTCATCTTATGGCCTCAGATTGAACCTATTCCTATAAGCAATGTGAACAATGGGATAAATTGGAATCATGACAAGGGCAAATTTTCGGTCAAGTCTGTTTGGAATGAACTTAGAATCAAAGGCAGCAACTGGAATCTCTCAGGATGGGTTTGGGATCAACTAATTATTCAAAAGCATGCTCTTTGCACTTGGCAAGCTCTTCAAAATAAGCTCCCTACTCTGGACAACTTGCAGCGAAAAGGATTTGTTCTTGCTAATAGATGTATTCTCTGCCTTCATAACAATGAAAATATTGATCATCTATTCTTTTCTTGCTCTTACACTAAGTGGATTTGGACTGAAATCTTGAGAAGATATGATCTCAACAGAATTCCTCATAACAGCCTTCAGCATGAAATTCATGATCTGAATCAGAATTTTCAGAAATGTTGCAACGACCCACTTCCACCCGGTACGGTTATACCAACCCACATCGGATGAGAGCAAGCCGCTACAGGGGAGAATACCCCAACAAGTAACAAATGAGCTGAGATATACACAAATAGAATTGAATAAATGCAGCGGAATTTAAATAAATCTTATTCCATCAACTTTTAAATCCACATACCACAGTCTGTATAGTTCAACAAGAGATAACATAAGTGCGAAATGTTCCAAATACATAGCCGACTCCAAGTACATTTGAACAAAATCCAAATTTCAATTGTAGCATTACATACTTATGAAATATAAATTACAATTCTTCAATCCCTTAGTCCAACTCCACTTCAATTCTTGCTAGCTCCTACGCTGCTAATTTCCTGAAATGTTTAGCAAGAGTGAGTCTATGCAATAGACTCAGCAAGTAACTTAAGATTCAATATATACATGCTTTTTACAATTAACACAATAAGATTTCAGCAGTTAAATCATACATGATCATGCTATAACCTAAACAAATTCCATTAAACAATTATCTAAACAAATGTAAAACTAGAATCTACACAAGATCACTAACATCATGGTGTCATTAACATGAGTAAAATACACATTCACACGTTTTCATGCTTTATCTAAGTCATTGTAAAGTTACACAACTAAACCATGGAAACATATACAAGATAGGTAGCACACCTAGCATGATTCCTAACTCACTTAGCATGCAATCATAACAATTTACTTCACATTTAGCTTGCTGATTTTATACAAATTTTATCACATTCATACTACCTTTGCATAGGGATCACTTTTAACTATACAATATGATACTAAACACATGTGCATCCAATCATTCAAATTCATGAATATGAAAGCATATACTTACATTTTGGTACTAATGGTAACATCACTTTTAGCAATTGACAATTTATACATAAACACATACACACACACATTTGTACACATCAATAAACAATTATCAATTAACACTATTGTCATTTATACTTATAGTATTTTCTCCTTACACACAACCATATGATAAACCTTGGTTTCCACATACACTCACTTTTGGTTTATCACATAATACTTATACACATTTCCCATTATTTCCTCTTTCACATTCACACACTTCTTATCATTTCACTTTTGCACATAACATGTGCCACATTTACACATATCTTGCACATTCCTTGTGCTATGAACACATATCACTTTTCTCATTCACACTTATACTTATTTTCACTTGATGCCAAGACACAGCCCAAACCACCATATAGACGATCACATGACACATACACATTCACATTCACTTACTTAATCACCGGCATAGTGATAAGTCTTAGTCTCTGCAGAAACCGGGGAAAGCCCTTCCCACCATTACCAGTGGAACTTGTCCACCTCCAGGATTTTACAAGACCCTTTTCCAGGGTGTACACTTTATCAAGACCCTTCCTAGGGTATCACATAACGCATTGAGCTTTCCCGTAGGGGCATTACTACAGTACAGCTCCAAGCATCTAAGGTGGCAGTGTCTTATGGGCATATTTATTTATCTTGTCACATTAACCATTTCACACACCTATACCACTTGTTCTCTCACATTCCATACACACTCATACGTAATTCATACACACATAAGTCCTCATTTACTGATTTTAACCATCGAAAATTCCTAAAAAAGTTTTCTCTCTCTCTCTCTAGAATCTAGAGAGAGAAGCTCTGGGTTTGCGGTTTCCCCTGGTCCCCTCCCTCGCTAGCCGCAGCCCTAGGGGCTGGCGGGCTGCATGGACGCCGCAGTGGAGGGCACGTCGACGGCTGGTGCCGATGCATCAACGAGAAAACCATCTTATGCCCAGATTATTGCTGCTTCAAAGCCCATGCCTTCGATTCCCATCGGGGTAAAGCCACCAGCTTTTACAGACTCGGGAGAACCTGCTGTGTTTTTTTCCCAGGAAGAAGTACGTAACTCTTTGGTTCCCTTTCGGCTCTCTTTGATTGTTCGTTGTTCGTATGGGCATTGCTCCATCCCGGAGTTCAAATCCTGCATCTCCCTACGGCTGCTGCTTAAAGGTGATTTTATTATTAGTGTGCTTAATCATAATCATCTTCTGTTGCGGTTTGATTTCGAGGAAGACTACATCAAAGTGATATTACGACGAAGCTTATATATTAAGGGACTTCTGTATCGATTCTTCAAGTGGGATCCGATTTTTGATTTTAATGGAGACCCTACTGTTGTTCCCATCTGGGTCGGCTTCCCCATGCTCCCTGTTAACTACTATTCTGAGGATTTTTTGAGGTCTATTGCTGGTAACTTAGGCCCGGTCCTTCGGGTTCATGAGCCTACCCAGGCTTTGACTAGGACGAACGAAGCCTTCGTTTGCGTGGAACTGGACATACTTAAACCACGTCCGGAGAGAATATGGATTGGGTGTGGAACTAATGGTTTCTGGCAAAACATTAGATACTACAGAGTTCCGGAAGTATGCTCCTTCTGCCACAAGCTTGGGCATGCTGTTTCTTCCTGCCATAAAAAGCAGAAGCAGATCATATCGGCAGAGCCGTCGTCTCGCCCGGTTGTGGATGATACGTCCCTGATAGAGAAATCTAAGGTTATGCAGACTTGGCGTCCAAAAGTTCCTGTTATTCTGCATGGGGCGGCCATGGAGGAGCCTTTGGTGGAGGATCAGGTTTTGCCGCCGGTCGTGGAGCAGTGCTCTCACATGGCTGGGGAGCGCAGTCCTCAGATTAGGGTGGGTGCTAGTCCGGCTCCAACGGCCTTGGTGCCGGTGGCGGAGAAGAGATCGCCTCCTGGTGCAACTGGGAGTGCGTCCACGTCGCATGGCGATCCAGTGCTCTCTCCAGTGCACCTGGTGCAACCCCAGGAGGTGGTGCAGCTTCCTACCGTTCCCACGGTGGATTATGTTCCAGTGGTCGTTGATACCAACCAGCGCCGGGCAGATCCAATAGTCCTATCTTCTTCCCCGCTCAGAGGAGTTTCTCATGCGCCTCCTCCTGATTCTAGGGTTTCTGTTCAGGACATATCCTTGTCGACTTCGGACTGTCAGGAGGCGGATCTACCGGACGCTCCGGTCCTTTCCTTATCGGTTAGGGAGGATCTCCAGGAGATTGTGACCAATGCTGAGGCTGAAAATATGTTTATGTCTATTTCTGCTCCGACGGCTTCCAAACAACAGTTGATAGCCTCGGACTCGGTCCCGGGCACGAGTTAAAGGGGTCTCGTCTGGTTATACTTCCTCATGAATACTTCTATGATCTACTGGAATGCTAGGGGTATATCTAATTCTGCCTCTAGAAGTTCTCTCCGTCGGCTGGTTCGTAAATACAATGTGGATCTTGTGGTTATTGCTGAGCCCATGGTTTCTTTAACCCATATCGATATCCTATCTAGAAGTCTTAAGATGGATAATCATGCTGGCAATATGGGTGAGTCGTCTAAAATCTGGGTCCTCTGGCGTAACATCTCTATGCATGTGATATCTTCCTCGGATCAACAAATTACCTTCTTGATGGCCAATGATAGTTTGATGATTACTGTGGTGTATGCTAGCTGTAGTGCCTCCTTGAGAAGATGTCTGTTTGATGATATCATTCAGATTGCTGACAACTGTAGTGTGCCATGGATGGTGGGTGGGGATTTTAACTGCATCCTAAATTCAATGGAAAAAGTGGGTGGTCCTTTTGGCAATTTGCATGCAATGCTAGACTTCAATGCGTTTATTAATGCATGTTCTCTTATAGATGCTGATTATGTGGGATCCAACTACACTTGGTCTAACAACAGGTCTGGTTTGGCATCTGTCAAGGCTCGCCTTGATCGCTTCCTGGTTAATAGTTCTTTTGAAGATGCTTTTAAGGGATTTTCGGTGCGGCATTTACCCAGATTGAATTCTGATCACTCTCCTCTCCTGCTATCTTTAATTCCTGTGCAAAGAGTCCCTGCAAGATTTATCTTTCAGGCCATGTGGATTAGCCATGATACTTACCTTGATGCAGTGCAGAGGGCGTGGACTAATGTTTCTATTTGGCATCCTAATCCTTTCACTATGTTATCTATAAAACTCAAATCTGTCAAACAGGCCCTTAGACAGTGGAACATCTCTACATATGGCAATGTTGATAGGAACGTGGAGCTGCTGGAAGGCGCCTTCCAAGAGGCGCAGGACTCCTTTGATGTTAATCCGTCTGATGTAAATCGATGTGCTCTTGGGCTGGCTTCTGCTAACCTGAAGAGAGCCATCAAAAATCTGGATATCTTTTGGGCACAAAAAAGCTAGAATGAATTGGTTGGAAAATGGAGATAGAAACTCATCCTTTTTCCATAAGGTAGTTCAAGGCAATAGAAGGCGCAACTACATCCATAGGCTGAAGATCAATGAAACTCGGTGTGAGGATCAGGAGGTCCTTCAACAGGAAGCTAGTCGGTATTTTGAGGAGATTTTATCTAGTGCTCCTCACACTGTGGATCCCTCGTTACTTCAAGTCATCCCAGCGCTTGTCTCGGATGAAGATAATGCCATTCTGTGTGCGGTACCCAACATGGATGAAGTTAAAAATGTGGTTTTTTCTATGAATGGGAACAGTTCTCCTGGCCCGGATGGCTTCTCAGGTACCTTCTTCACATCTTGTTGGGATATTGTTAACAATGATGTTCATGCAGCTGTGGCAGGTTTCTTTCAAGGTCACTCTTTCCCTCGGGGTGTTACGTCATCCCTTATTGCGCTCATTCCAAAGGTGGCTCACCCGGAGACTTTCAATGACTACAGGCCTATTAGTCTTTGCAATTTTATTTACAAAATTGTCTCCAGGATTATATGTGAACGGCTGGTGACTATTCTGCCAAAAATTATTTCTGAAGAGCAGGGTGCCTTTGTGAAGGGCAGGATTATCACGGACAATATTGCTCTTGCTAGACAGTTGGTTCGTGACATTGGCCGTAAAGTCCGAGGAGGGAACACTATTTTTAAACTTGATATTCGCAAGGCCTATGATAGTGTGGAATGGGATTTTCTATTGCGGTACTTAAGAAATTGGCTTCTCCTCCAGATTTGTTTCTTACATTGGTATGCTGGTATCCAATTGTTGGTTCTCGGTGTTGGTTAATGGAGCGCCTGCTGGTTATTCAAATCTACTCGTGGTCTCCGTCAAGGTGACCCTATTGCCCCAGCTCTTTTGTTATTATGGAAGAAGTTCTCAGTCGAGGTCTCAAACAGTTAGTTTCTAGTGGGTGGTTAACTCCCTACGCGGGCCCAAGAGGCTGTCCCGCTCCCTCCCATCTTCTGTATGCGGATGATACTCTAGTTTTCTTGAATGGTTGCTGCCAAAATGTGAGGCAGTTGGTGTCTTTCTTGGGGAAGTATTCGTCTTCCTCTGGCCAGGTTATTAATCAACACAAAAGCTCCGTTATGGTTGGTGATAGAGCTTCGCCCATTCTGTTCAAAGGCTGGTGGATATCACGGGTTACAGGCGGCAATCTGGTCCGTTGTTCTACCTGGGAGTTCCGCTACGTCCTGGTCGGTCCTTGGTGGCGGACTATAAGTCTCTAATGGACAAAGTGAGCTACAAGTTCGGCAGTTGGAAATCTAAATTCCTATCTCAAGCGGGACGGGTTACCCTCATCAACTCGGTTATATCATCAGTCCCTGTTTATTTAGCTGCCACCTCTTGCATTCCTCGTACTGTTATTTCTTTTATTGAGAGGTCTTCTGCTTGTTTCTTTTGGATGGGTCTGACGGAGTTAGAAGGAGGCACTGGGTTGCATGGCAATGTATCCAACATCCAAAGGTTGAAGGTGGACTGGGAGTACATAATATGCAGTCCGTACAGTTGGCACTTGTTATCAAACAGTTGTGGCATATTATGCATGGCGATTTGGTCTGGCCATTGTACGCTAGGCAGCGTTTTCGTTCCTTTGATAAGCTCCCTGGTATGCCCGTCCAGATTTGTAAGACCGCCCTAGCTCTTATTCATGCAAATACTAGATGGGTGCATGGTAATGGTAACCGCATTAATATCTGGAAGGATGCGTGGTTCGGTCACCAACCACTGGCTGATGTGTTTCCAGACGTTGTTGCTCCAGGTAACTTTTCTTTGCAAGAGGTGGTTCAGGATATTCAACATCCAATGAGATCAGTAATTCTGGAGATCCATTTGCAGAATATCATCTTGTCTGCTGATGAGGATGCTGTCTTCTGGGCGGCCAGCCCCAATGGATTATTCCCACCAAATCCGCCTATGAATTTGCGCTCTCCAGGCATCTATCGTCCTCCTATTCGGAAAATATGGCACTCTGCCTTCTTACCCAGAGCATCCTTATTTTGCTGGAAGCTGCTTCATCGAGCTGTCCCAGTGGATCAAACAATCATGGACTGTGGTATACAAATAGCCTCTAGGTGTTCGTGTTGTGATTCACATCAGGTGGAGGACCTCAATCATGTGTTTATCCACAGTGCACCGGCTCAGAGCTTGTGGAGGTGGCTGGTGCCTCTACTGAGTGATGATATCTATCTTCATCCAAACATTACAGTTAGAATTTGGAAGATTCTCCTTCACTCCAATATGAGTACAGCTACTGGCTTCATTGCCTTATACGGTCTACTCCTGATTATGTGGGAGCTGTGGAAGAGCAGGTGTTCCGCCAGGTTTGATGGTAAGCAAACTCGGGTGCAGGATATGGTCAGACGTATCAAGTTTCACATCGAATCTGCCTTGTCCAGTCAGAGCTTTAGTGCCACGCCATCTAGCTGTGATCTAAGTGTCCTTTTGGCTTATGGATTCACCCCTAAGATCAAGAACAAGCAGTTGAGGTTCGTTCGCTGGATTCCTCCTTTATCTAACTTGCCTTAATGTAGATGGTGCGTCTAAGGGAATCCGGGCATGTGTGGTGGCGGCGGATGTATTCGTGACAGTGCAGGTGCCCCATTAGTCTCCTTTGCTTTCTTTTATGGGGAGGGCAACAGTCTTCTTGCTGAGACGCGTGCACTTTGTGATGGTCTTCGTATTGCTTCTTCCTTGGGGGTTCGGCTATCTGCGATATTCAGATTCGCTTACTTTGGTTACTTCTTTGGAGCACCATACTTGTTATTCTTGGCCGACGTTAAGATGGTGGCGTGTGATTCTCAAGTACATGCATGACCAGGCCACTAGTGTATCATGTCTACAGGGAGGCCAATCAAGTTGCCGATGGGTTGGCTAATCACGCGGTTATCACCATGTGCAACAATGTTTTTTGGCGGGCTGATATTCCTTTTTCTTGTAGAGGGCGCTGTTCTAGATAGATCAGGCCTTAGGAGTGTTAGAATGGGTGAACTGCCTTTGCTTTATCTTTCTTTAGGAGATTTGACAGGGGTATGCCCCAGTGTTTTTGTACTAGCAATTTTATCATTAAATATATAAGGCACAGTGGTCGCACCAGGGGAGTGAGAACATTACTCCTCTCTGGGGAGTAGTGCACTTAGCTAGTTGCTGACTCTGTGACCTCTTTGATTAAAAAAGAAAAAGAAAAAAAGCAACTACCAAATAATCATAATACAGATATAATCATACTGAAATTTACTGAATCACATCAAGTCACAACTAACATGCTCACATAGTCATTTTTCACATTAAAATCCATAACAATACTTACTGTCATCAAATTAATATGAGACTTTAACCACAGACAATTTTAAGGTTTATAATCGCACATACAATTTTTTTCAGATTTTTCTGAGTCATATTACATTTACAGAAATTAAAACATTCAGTTTCATGCTATTCATAATTCACTTTAACATGGAACACAACACGAACATCAGATTTAACCATTCACAACCCTGATCCTACCATAATCATCATCACAAAAATTTTCCCTTGATTATTGCACAGCACACAATTTAATGTAAATTTTACAATTTCTACGCATGTCTTCAAATTCCAAAACAGAAATTTCAGTAAATCCCACAGTCATGGAAAAATTCTCAAAATTTCAGGGCATGGACTGATACATATACACATGATATAGAAAAATCTAGGGCATTTAATTCCTCAGGAATTAGGTAGACAATAGATGAACGCATAATCCATTTTCCCAACATGTATTTCAATAATCTAAAATTTCATGCCATCCACAGAAAAACACAGAAATTTCCACACACATTACAATATCTATTTTACATAGCATATAAAATTTACACTATATCCTCATTGCGAAAACATATCGAAAATAATCATCTACCAGGAAGAACATCTCACTGTTCTATCCTGAAGAACTTGGCGGCAGCCTCTGGCGTTCAAGGGTTTTGACGGCACGATCGCTGGACGCCGATGGGAGATCTTGGCGTCAATGGCATTGACGCCAAGTTCCTGTCTGTGCAACAGCACAGACCGAACTCCAAATATAAGGTGAAAAGGAGGGTCCAGGACACGATTTAAAATCCACAAAAATTGCTGGGACCTAGGGCACATGTATGGGATTGAGATCTATGGGTTACTTGCCTCTGAATTAAATCTCCAAACGGATCTAATGGCGGAGAAGCTCTCCTTGGGCAGTGCCAAGAAGCCTCCAAAACTCCTTTGCTCCGGGTTCTAGGGGGTTGTAGGCCGCAGTCCAGCCGGGGTGGTCTTCTCCTATGCTTGGACTTCCTCCTTGTCAAGAAGATCGCCGGATCCAAGCCTCAGAACGCCGGATCTGAGCCCTCCAAGGTCAGTCCTTCCTCTCTCTCTCAGTTAGGGTTTCCTTTCTAGTAAAGAGCCAAGAGAGCTCTCTAGGTTGCAAAAGGGATGTGTTTATAGACTAGGGGACAAGAGGGGCTCCTGCAGGGGTGAAGGGACATGTAAGGCCGTTGGAAGACATCTCCCCAATCAGAAGCCTGGCCCAATGGGTGTCTCTGCGCTCTGTTGTGCACAGAAAATTAGGGATATTGGCGTCCACATCCATGGACGGCTACATTAGGGTTGGCGTCAGTCGATATGGACGCTGACATATCATGGGCGTCCATCCATGTGACGCCAAGACACTCTTCTCCCAGAACTTAAAATCATGCAGAACCATGCTTAATCCACACATATATGCACATGAAACCTATGTAGTATAGTGTATACACCACTACACCATGTAAACATCCAATATTACTACTAATCCTACACATACATACATAGGTACATCAAGATAATAACACGTACATGATATTTCATACACATACAATGTATATATATATATATATACATATATATACACACAACATGACTCAACACACAAAGAACTGTGTTTACACTACGTATATACATACAATGTATAAGGTATAATATGTATATTACTACACCGTGCAATCCATAACATATATACCTGGGCATACACATGCATACATAAGTACACTAAGATAAGATGTACGTAGATATCTACCTATGTGTACATGAGTTTTACATAAGCGTGACTCAATCACGCGGCAAAATAAAATGACAAGAATTGCGAGGCTTCACAATCATTAGGAGGCAATATGAATTAAGTTAGCTAGGAATAATCTATTCAATAAAGTAGTTCTTGCTTGCACTCCATACGTACATGCAATGTACACATTAGCTACACCACGCAATGGACAATGTTTACAATTAAACATACACATGCATACCTAAGTATACCAAGGTGTTACATATGTAAAATTAGGTACACAATTATCACATGCATAAGATAACATTCATGCGTACATACACATATGCACTTCATATATTGTACACAATATCCATGAAAGGGGTAATATAAGGTACACTTCAATATTTAGATGGTACTTGCATAAATTTGAATAGATACCTTATACACAAAATTGGCCGATTACTTATATTCACATATAATAATATACATCCTCGCATATACCCATGCAAAATTTATATATAATATGCATCATTTTCATGCACGCCATTTATGCAAGAACAAGTAAAATCATATACATAAAATAGAAGCGGGAAAAAGAAATTCGGGGCCTTACACCCTCTCCCCCTTAAAGAGATCTTCGTCCTCGAAGATCGGATCACGTACCCTTGATGACATCTCATTGCCGCTTCTAGTCCACTTAGACCGGTGCCTAAATTCCTACCGGTGGCTTCCTTACTACTTGAACATCTCGGGGAACAAACCTCTTCTTTTGATTCGGACAGTCTTTAATCTGATGGTTCTAGCTACCACACTTGAGACATCTACCTAACCTCGTCCAACATACGTCTCCGCCGTGGCGCTTGCCACAATGCACACATACGGGTTTCTCGTTGTCGGCCGAAACTACTGGCTGAAAGGTTGATTCTATTGGTATCATAGTTGGTTGCTGTCTTTTCATGAGCTTCTTCATCTTCCTCTTTTGCCGCGGAAATGGTTCTGGCAACATTTCTAGTCTTGCTTTCTTCTCTGCCAAGTACAACTCCATTTCACTCTCTTGTTTGCATGCCGCGCTAAGAGCTACATCCATAGTTCTAAGGTCAAACGCCGCCAGTCTGGCCTTCATTGACGGTCTAAGCCCCATTACAAACTTCCTTACCTTGCGCCTCTCATCAACAACTATGTGTGGTGCATATCTAGACAACTCTGCAAATCTAGCCTCATACTCCAAAACTGTCATCGATCCCTGAGTCAATGCTAAGAATTCCTGCTCCATTTTGTCCTGTATATGCTCAGGAACATACTTGGCCTGAAACATCCTTACGAAATCTTCCTAAGTAACCTCTAGCTCCACTCCCTCAAACCGCGTGCGAAGAACGGAAGACCACCACACATCCGCTCGCTCCTGAAGCATGTATGACGCCAGACTGATCTTGTCATCCTCTGCACACCTGATAGCTCGGAATATCTTTTCGATTTCCCTGAGCCAACTTTCTGCAACTAACGGCTCACTCTCTCCCTTAAAAGAGGGTGGAGCCATCCTCTTGAACCTCTCCATGACGGATACACCTCCTGAACCACGGTCCTGTTGAGCTGGTACTGGAACCTGAGCCTCAGACTGAGTTTGAAAAGCCGCTTGTGTTTGCGCTTGAGTTTGTATTGCTTGTACAATCCCTTGCATGACTGTACCATAATCAGCCAACGGTGGCGGGGGCGATCCTTGAGGTGCTGGTACTTCATGTTGCTCTCCGTCGGTCCTACTTAATTCCTCATTTTGAATGGGCAGGCTCGAACGTCGAGTCCTTCCTGCCATTGCTACAAAATAAACACTAAGTTAAACTCCATTTATCCTCATACTAACATGTCATCATGTAATTATCTTACTACTTTCTAGTACTATCTTAATTATTCCTTGGATCTGGCTATCCACTACAAAGACTTAGAGATGTGATTTAGTTGATGGCTATTTATGTATAAGCTCAACCCAAAGGGCTCTGATACCATCTCTGCAACGACCCACTTCCACCCGGTACAGTTATACCAACCCACATCGGATGAGAGCAAGCCGCTACAGGGGAGAATACCCCAACAAGTAACAAATGAGCTGAGATATACACAAATAGAATTGAATAAATACAGCGGAATTTAAATAAATCTTATTCCATCAACTTTTAAATCCACATACCACAGTCTGTATAGTTCAACAAGAGATAACATAAGTGCGAAATGTTCCAAATACATAGCCGACTCCAAGTACATTTGAACAAAATCCAAATTTCAATTGTAGCATTACATACTTATGAAATATAAATTACAATTCTTCAATCCCTTAGTCCAACTCCACTTCAATTCTTGCTAGCTCCTTCGCTGCTAATTTCTGAAATGTTTAGCAAGAGTGAGTCTATGCAATAGACTCAGCAAGTAACTTAAGATTCAATATATACGTGCTTTTTAACAATTAACACAATAAGATTTCAGCAGTTAAATCATACATGATCATGTTATAACCTAAACAAATTCCATTAAACAATTATCTAAACAAATGTAAAACTAGAATCTACACAAGATCACTAACATCATGGTGTCATTAATATGAGTAAAATACACATTCACACGTTTTCATGCTTTATCTAAGTCATTGTAAAGTTACACTACTAAACCATGGAAACATATACAAGATAGGTAGCACTCCTAGCATGATTCCTAACTCACTTAGCATGCAATCATAACAATTTACTTCACATTTAGCTTGCTGATTTTATACAAATTTTATCACATTCATACTACCTTTGCATAGGGATCACTTTTAACTATACAACATGATACTAAACACATGTGCATCCAATCATTCAAATTTCATGAATATGAAAGCGTATACTTACATTTTGGTACTAATGGTAACATCACTTTTAGCAATTGACAATTTATACATAAACACATACACACACACATTTGTACACAACAATAAACAATTATCAATTAACACTATTGTCATTTATACTTATAGTATTTTCTCCTTACACACAACCATATGATAAACCTTGGTTCCACATACACTCACTTTTGGTTTATCACACAATACTTATACACATTTCCCATTATTTCCTCTTTCACATTCACACACTTCTTATCATTTCACTTTTGCACATAACATGTGCCACATTTACACATATCTTGCACATTCCTTGTGCTATGAACACATATCACTTTTCTCATTCACACTTACACTTATTTTCACTTAATGCCAAGACACAGCCCAAACCACCATATAGACGATCACATGACACATACACATTCACATTCACTTACTTAATCACCGGCATAGTGATAAGTCTTAGTCTCTGCAGAAACCGGGGAAAGCCCTTCCCACCATTACTAGTGGAACTTGTCCACCTCCAGGATTTTACAAGACCTTTGCCAGGGTGTACACTTTATCAAGACCCTTTCCTAGGGTATCACATAACGCATTGAGCTTTCCCGTAGGGGCATTACTACAGTACAGCTCCAAGCATCTAAGGTGGCAGTGTCTTATGGGCATATTTGTTTATCTTGTCACATTAACCATTTCACACACCTATACCACTTGTTCTCTCACATTCCATACACACACTCATACATAATTCATACACACATAAGTCCTCATTTACTGATTTTAACCTCACTGTTGCAACTACCAAATAATCATAATACAGATATAATCATACTGAAATTTACTGAATCACATCAAGTCACAACTAACATGCTCACATAGTCATTTTTCACATTAAAATCCATAACAATACTTACTGTCATCAAATTAATATGAGACTTTAACCACAGACAATTTTAATGTTTATAATCGCACATACAATTTTTTCAGATTTTTCTGAGTCATATTACATTTATAGAAATTAAAACATTCAGTTTCATGCTATTCATAATTCACTTTAACATGGAACACAACACGAACATCAGATTTAACCATTCACAACCCTGATCCTAACATAATCATCATCACAGAAATTTTCCCTTGATTTATTGCACAGCACACAATTTAATGTAAATTTTACAATTTCTACGCATGTCTTCAAATTCCAAAACAGAAATTTCAGTAAATCCCACAGTCATGGAAAAATTCTCAAAATTTCAGGGCATGGACTGATACATATACACATGATATAGAAAAATCTAGGGCATTTAATTCCACAGGAATTAGGTAGACAGTAGATGAACATGCATAATCCATTTTTCCCAACATGTATTTCAATAATCTAAAATTCATGCCTTAACAGAAAAACACAGAAATTTCCACACACATTACATTATCTATTTTACATAGCATATAAAATTTACACTATATCCTCATTGCGAAAACATATCGAAAATAATCATCTACCAGGAAGAACAACTCACTGTTCTATCCTGAAGAACTTGGCGGCAACCTCTGGCCGTTCAAGGGTTTTGACGGCACGATCGCTGGACGCCGATGGGAGATCTTGGCGTCAATGGCATTGACGCCAAGTTCTTGTCTGTGCAACAGCACAGACCGAACTCCAAATATAAGGTGAAAAGGAGGGTCCAGGACACGATTTAAAATCCACAAAAATTGCTGGGACCTAGGGAATATGTATGGGATTGAGATCTATGGGTTACTTGCCTCTGAATAAATCTCCAAACAGATCTAATGGTCGGAGAAGCTCTTCTTGGGCAGTGCCAAGAAGCCTCCAAAACTCCTTTGCTCCGGGTTCTAGGGGGTTGTAGGCCGCAGTCCAGCGCCGGGGTGGTCTTCTCCTATGCTTGGACTTCCTCCTTGTCAAAGAAGATCGCCGGATCCAAGCCTCAGAACGCCGGATCTGAGCCCTCCAAGGTCAGTCCTTCCTCTCTCTCTCAGTTAGGGTTTCCTTTCTAGTAAAGAGCCAAGAGAGCTCTCTAGGTTGCAAAAGGGATGTGTTTATAGACTAGGGGACAAGAGGGGCTCCTGCAGGGGCTGAAGGGACATGTAAGGGTCGTTGGGAAGACATCTCCCCAATCAGAAGCCTGCCCAATGGGTGTTCTCTGCGCTCTGTTGCGCACAGAAAATTAGGGATATTGGCGTCCACATTCATGGACGGCTACATTAGGGTTGGCGTCAGTCGATATGGACGCTGACATATCATGGGCGTCCATCCATGTTGACGCCAAGACACTCTTCTGCCAGAACTTAAAATCATGCATAACCATGCTTAATCCACACATATATGCACATGAAACCTATGTAGTATAGTGTATACACCACTACACCATGTAAACATCCAATATTTACTACTAATCCTACACATACATACATAGGTACATCAAGATAATAACACGTACATGAATATCTTCATACACATACATGTATATATATATATATACATATATATACACACAACATGACTCAACACACAAAGAACTGTGTTTACACTACGTATATACATACAATGTATAAGGTATAATATGTATATTACTACACCGTGCAATCCATAACATATATACCTGGGCATACACATGCATACATAAGTACACTAAGATAAGATGTACGTAGATATCTACCTATGTGTACATGAGGTTTTACATAAGCGTGACTCAATCACGCGGCAAAATAAAATGACAAGAATTGCGAGGCTTCACAATCATTAGAAGTCCTAATAACACATTTTAGAGATCAAGCAGTACACTTTTGTACCCTAAAGAACTTGGCAACACAGTGTCTGCTGCCAACTGTGTAAACGGCACAGTCTGGTGCCGCCAACACAGGAACTTGGCGGCACAGTATGTGGCCGTCAACTTCCTGTCTGTAGACCATACAGGCAGCACACAAATGCAAGGGAAATTTGGATGTTTTAGGAAACGAGGAAAATACCGGAAAAATGGTAGGAGCTAAGGGGACATGAGTAGGGTTGACATCCATGGGTTACTTGCCTCTAAATAAATCCATAGAGATCAAATCTTTCCGAAGAAGCCCTCCTCGGCCCAGCCAAGAAGATGCTCAAAACCTCTTCAGATCCGGTTCTTCTGTTGATGTAGCGGCGGATGATTATTCTGATCATGATGATCATGTCTCTTAATTTCCCTCTTATTCTATTACACTTTCACATTTTCTACTTTTTGGATATTTGTATAACAATATTTATGCATTACATTCTATGTGTGTGATGAATGATCCAGCGAGCCTGGGTGGTGGCTCATATGTGTGTGATTGAATGATCCAGCGAGCGTGGGTGGTGGTATATGAATTAAGTTAGCTAGGAATAATCTATTCAATAAAGTAGTTCTTGCTTGCACTCCATACGTACATGCAATGTACATATTAGCTACACCACGCAATGGACAATGTTTACAATTAAACATACACATGCATACCTAAGTATACCAAGGTGTTACATATGTAAAATTAGGTACACAATTATCACATGCATAAGATAACATTCATGCGTACATACACATATGCACTTCATATATTTGTACACAATATCCATGAAAGGGGTAATATAAGGTACACTTCAATATTTAGATGGTACTTGCATAATATTTGAATAGATACCTTATACACAAAATTGGCCGATTACTTATATTCACATATAATAATATACATCCTCGCATATACCCATGCAAAATTTATATTTATAATATGCATCATTTTCATGCACGCCATTTATGCAAGAACAAGTAAACATCATATACATAAAATAGAAGCGGGAAAAAGAAATTCGGGGCCTTACAAATGTAGAGTTCTAAAAAGTTTAATTAAAATCAACTTAAGGTCTGCCTTTTGGTGGATTTGGAGAGAGAGGTGCACTAGAATCTTTGAGAATCAGACCAGGGATAAAGTTCATGTCCTCATTGATATCCTTAATGACTCAAGAAGTTGTTTGGAAGGTAGGTTCAAAACCAACAGTCTCAATAGTCAGGAGAAAAGGGTTCTTACTAGATTTAATTTCTCCATTACCTAGATTGTATCATTTGCCAATTAGTTATTTTTCCAGCTTATGTAGCACCCCGGAAATTTTAGCTATATAAAGAATTCAAATAAATGGAAATAAATAATTTCCAAGTGTGTAAAGCATACGCATCATTATCGTACGTTCTATAACAAGTCGGAAAACCGTTAACACAGAAATACGACGCAATCAAGAATTTAAATAAAAAGTGTTGGAGGGACTTCCAACATTATATATATTAATGACCCAAATCATAATTGGGTCAATGGACATCATGTAGCCCAATAATCCAACAAAGTTAGAAAATACAGGGAAAATTCATAACTCTAAAAAGGTTGAAATTAGAAAAAAGGCAATTTGAGTTAAATTGGGATGCAATCATGCATTCTTGGCAACCCAAATTCGTGCCTATCTATGGAAGGATGTTTCCTAAAGCCTCACACACTCTATGGGAGTAAAAAATCCTCCCTATGCAGAAAACTAACATGACAAAACCGCAACCTGGCTTTCCTAGTCATAATAGGACTCCTAAAACACCATGGTTGCTTAAATACTCTTCACCAAACCTTAGGGACGAGTTTTAGAACTTGCTGGGGTTGTGTGGAGGAGTTCTTGGTGGCTAGGGATCTGTGGATCGACCACAATAAGTTCATCTTCTTCCCCTGTTTCGTCTGCTACGACCTGCACAGACCATCATCTTGAAGTCGACCAAAGGTAGGTCAAACCTAAACCAAACCTTGCAAGGCTTATACCCCTGGAAAGAGGGTCAAGTCTACGTTCTTACCCAAGTGGAATGCCCAAATTCCATGCAGTATACACGAAGTGGTAAGCGTTCTCCTCCAAGTGGTCTGAACACGGGTTTTTCTGGAAAAATGAGACTTCTTCAACCCAGAAGGTAGGTTTTCTCGGGCTAAATCTTAACATATCTTATACCAATGTGTATAGCAGCAAGTTAGCTTTCATTGCCCTCTGGTATCATCGAATTTCATCTAGTAGATTTTGAATTACAAGCTTTTTGCCAAAGTCGCGCACTGTTAGGGTTTTTCTCGTACTTCTTATCATGCACATGATTCAAGACCAAATTAGACTAAACTTCCTTCACAAAAGTTCCTCTACGGGAAGTTACGATCATCTTTCATGTTGGAAGTTTTGTCTAAAAGTCTTTTATTAGAGAGTTATAAGCGTATTAAGAGAGTCGCTAAACGATACTGCAATTTCGGGCTACATTTGACTTTTGTTCTTCATATGTTTTCTCGGGATTCGGGACTGAATTAGATCAAACCCCCAGCATCAAAGTTCTTCTACTAGTTGACCTCGTCATCTTTTGTGTTGAATGTTTTGTCTAAATGTCATTCGTTAGAGAGTTATAAGCATGGCAAGTAAATCCTACATCAGATTGTTTTCAGGTTGCACATGACCTATAGGTTTTTGTTCTGGAAGGGCACTAGTGTCGACACTACTTGGGCTAGTGTCGACACACTGTCCCAGCACAGCCCAGAAGGTGTTCTGGGAAGGTCTCTAGTGTCGACACTACCTGATCTAGTGTCGACACTACCTGACCAGTTTTGTCCAAAAGGTGTCTGGAAGGCTGCTAGTGTCGACACTACTTGAACTAGTGTCGACACACTGTCCCAGATGGGCCAGAAGGTGTTCTGGGAGCTGTCTCTAGTGTCGACACCACCTGAACTAGTGTCGACACTACTTGACCTTTTTGCCTTGTATTTGAAGCACTGTGTCGACACTACCTGGACCAGTGTCGACACTACTTGACCAATTCTTCATTATTTTGCCTTGTGTTTAGAGCATATTGTCGACACTAGTAAGGGGTGTGTCGACACTACCTTTGTAAAATATTGCCTGTCTTGGGTCTGATCATTACAGGATGTCTATTTAATGGCTTAAAAGTGTTTAACCCATTGAAAAATCCTTAATTACACGAATATTATTCTAATTGCTTTCTTAATGATATGATCATCCATGAAACTTGTGATTTACTCTTGTTACCATTCTAGCTTGCTTTAAATGATAAATTTTATCTTAAAATCTTGTAAACCCATATGTAGTTTAATGCATTGTTCATTGCATGCCATCATGTTAAGTGTTTTTATGAGAATTTGAGACCGACGGATTGTGAATTGACACGCGTACATCACTACACACTTATACATCAAGGGCGTGCACTTCCTTTCTCTTCTTGTTCTCGTGAGCATGAATTACAGTCTAGACTAAAGCCATTATTGGAAAGATTGAACTAAATTATAAATCATACCGTTCAGCTACCGAATTTATCTCTTGACCATTGTTAGCATGAAATCATGTTCAGTTATTTATTACTTGTTCCCCTCATCATCATGAACATGACATTACACATGCTTACTTATTGAAACTCTCATTGGCCATTATTTATGACTGTGGGTATCTACATTTAAAATTTCACATGAGATGGCTGACAGGGCACGGCGTGTGTCCAAGGGCTCCAGTCTAGCCCCAATGACGGCGAGTCATAAATATACTGTTAACCATGGGGTATAATGATTACTGGCGTTGCATCTGCGCTGGGAGTACTTTCTTGCTTGTTGAATGTCAGATACATAACCACATACACGTGACCTGTGTGCATTCTTGGTGGATCTTTCCTTAGTGTACATTAGTGTCTACGTGCCTGATTAGTATTACTTGATCGTGCTTGTGCAATCTTGCTTGCTTGCTTGCGTGATATGGCCATCCTGCATTTATTGCAACTAGTGATATCTTGTTTTCTTGAGAACTATTGACATCAAGTGAAATCTTGCGTGCTTGTACAAAGTGATCTATTGCTAGTTCTTTCTTGTCATCTTGTTCAAGAATCTTATTCTATCTTGTTCACTCTATCCAGCTTGTTTTATATATCATGTTTTAATGAGTTTTATTTGTACTTGCATATCATTCATCGTACTTGCCTAGTTCTAAAATGTTAATCACTTAAACTATTGCCCGCACATTGAGATATAAATCCTACTGGGCTAGTTTGCTCATCCCCTACCTTTTCCCAATCTAGGTGACTATGAAGCTCAAGAGGAAGAGCAAGTCGAGGATGAGAATGCATCCGAGTGATGAGCGATTCAATTATGAGTCTAGTTATAGCAGTTTATTTTAAGAGTTAGAACATGTAGTAGGAAGTGAGAGGTAAATGTACTTTCCTTTTTATTGAGTCTCAGTCTTGTACTAGTTTCCAATTTTTATAAAATGAGTTGAGATCTGATTACAATTTATTTTGAGTTCAACATTTGGGCCCTATTATGATGTTGTGTTGATACCCATTTAGTGCGTGCTAGCTAGAGGCTTATTTTCCGACTGTCCACGTCTCGGGATATCGACTCAAATTCTTCGAACTAATATCTACTGCGTAATTCTCGGGACGTGATAGCTTACATGAGTAGTATGACTTTTTATCAACTAGTTTGCATTTTACTGCTTGGTCTTGTTATCTTATTGTGTTTTCAGATTCTGAGATGCTCTGGAACTCGGTTGGAGAATTGCAGTCACAATGGGCACTAAAGATCTTCTGCACGCTTCTTCTAATCTTCAGCATTCTATTTGTTTTCATGATCTTTTTCCATAGTCCACAGTTTGTGTGGTCATGACTTGTTTTCTTATCTTCTTAGAGCTGTGGACGGTGGAGTGAGAACATTTCTTCTCTTTCAGAAGGGGTGCACTCTCCTGGCCCACTCTAGGAAAACTCTTTCTTATGTCACGACTTGTGTGACAAAGGCTTTGTACATTTCACTCCATTAATCCAATTATTTACTTATCGAAAAAAAAGTGCTTCCTACTTTTCGGATCACCCTATGCTGGTTGTCCACTCCTCAAAAAATATCTCTTGTGGTCGGAAGCCGTTTAAATTCTTCACTCTTTGGACGAAGCATGCTTCTTTCTTGGATGTGGTTAAAGAAGCTTGGGAGACCAATTATGAAGGTTCGCCTACTTTCATACTTTGTAACAAGCTAAAAGCGGTAAAAATTGCTTTGAAGAAATGGAATGAAGATGTTTTTGGTAATGTTCATGACACTTTGAAGAATAAGAGGAAATCTCTTGATGCTGCCCAACCCCTCCTTCAGAAAAATCTGTTGAATCATACTCTTATTGCTAAAGAGCAAGAGGTGAAGAAACATTATCTCAAAGCTCTTGATATGGAAGAATCTCTTTTTAAATAGAAATCCAGGCAGCAATGGCTATCTTTAGGAGATAGTAACTCCAAGTTCTTTCATGCTGCCTTCAAAGCCTGTAAAGCAGTTAATTCAATCAAGAGGTGTATAGACTCTCAAGGCAACATTGTCGAGGACATTGATATGGTGAGACAACACTCTATTGATTTCTACACTTCGTTGCTCAACCAATAGACTATCAACAGCAAATTTGAGGAAATTCATCAAACTAGTTCCATGCAAGATGGAGATATTGAACATTTGTGTAAGGAAGTCTCAGACGAGGAAATTAAGACGGTAGTGTTCCAATCTCCAAAAGGCAAGAGCCCGGGTCCTGACGGCTTCCCTGCTGAATTCTATCAATGCACCTGGGAGATTATTGGTGATCAAGTAACTAAGGCAATGAAGCACTTCTTCCGAACTTCCAGACTGCTGAAACAAATCAACTATACTTTCATTGCATTAATTTCTAAATTGGAAGGAGCAGATCGATTTGATCAGTATAGGCCTATTTCTTTGTTCAACTTCCTTTATAAAATCATTGCCAAGATCTTGGCAAATCGGTTGCAATCTGTTCTTCCTAATATCATTAGTAAGAACCAAGCCGCTTTCATCAAAGGTCGATCTATTCATGATAATATCCTCCTTGCTAATGACATTGTTCAAGACCTTCACTCTAAGTCAAAAGGTAAGATTCTTTGTTTCAAGGCAGATCTGAAGAAGGCATTTGACTCTCTTAATAGGAACTTCATATACTTCATGATGAACAAGATGGGCTTCCCTGAAAGTTTTATTACCTGGATTAAAAACTGTATTGAGAACCCTACTTTCTCCATCCTCTTCAATGGCTCCCCCGCTAGCTTCTTCCATGCATCTAATGGTATCAGGCAAGGCGATCCCTTATCCCCTTATCTCTTCACTATTGCTATGGAGGGTTTCACAAATCTAATTGACAGAGCTGTCCTCAATGGAGACATTATTGTCCCTCGGCTGGTACCTTAAAGGTTTCTCACACTATTTTTGCGGATGATCTTATCATCTTCTTCAAGAATGATACTATGATTGCTCAAAAGATCAAGAATGTGCTGCATATTTTATCATCTTATTCTGGTCTTAACTTGAATAAGGATAAGAGCAAGCTCTTCATTGGGGGCGGTATCAAAAATAAAGAAGAGTTTCTCAACATCTTGGAGGTGGCTGAAAGCGCTTTACCTGTTCCCTACTTAGGTCTGCCTTTGATCTCTTCTTCTATAAGAAAGCACCATTGTCTTCTTCTTGTAGAAAAAATTAAAACAAGATTGAGTGCTTGGAAAAATAGACTCCTTTCAAAAGCTGGTCGCATTCAACTCATAAAGTCGGTGTTGCATTCTTATTCTATATATTGGTCCATGGCCTTTATCCTGCCAAAAGGGTTAATCACTCAGATTGACAATATTTGTAGAGATTTCTTCTGGAAGGGCTGCTCGGACAAAAAAGTTATTCATATGATTGGTTGGAAGGAGATTTGCAGACCAAAGAAAGAAGGAGGTCTTGGGCTAAAAGACTTAAGAGATTGGAATAGAGCTGCTTCGATCAAGACCCTTTGGGAAACTTTACAAAGGAAGTCGTCCATTTGGGTGAATTGGATTTAGAACAAATACCTTCTCAAAGAGAGCATCTGGACATTCAAATGCAGGTTTCATTATTCAAATGCTTGGAAGGTTGTTCTAAAAGAAAGAGATTGGATTAAGAACCAGATTACTTATCATATTTCCAACGGATCCAAATTCAGCATGTGGTTTGATCCATGGATTGATGGAAGGAGCATTTTTCAAATATTTGGTGATAGAGTTCGCCATGATCTAGGGGCTCCCAGAAACATATCTATTGATCACTTCATTACTAATGGGGAATGGGATCTACCCTTCGCCATTTCTTCTGATATGTTTACTCTTTGGCCAATCATCAGGAACATAAGGATTTATCAACACCAACATGATAAATTGTTGTGGAAGCATAATAATGGTAAATTCTCTATCTCGTCGGCTTGGAATGAAATCAGGGGAAAATCTGTTCTTAGCAGCGATTTCCATTGGATTTGGGGGAAACCAGGTGCTCAGAAATTCAATATTTGCATGTGGCAAGCTGGGTTACAAAAACTCCCGACCCAGGACAATCTTCAAAAGAGAGGGTTTCAGCTTGCTAATCAATGTGTGTTATGCAGGAATAATGAGGAAAGCCATAACCATTTATTCTTCACTTGTGTTTTTAGCAATTGGATATGGAAGGAGATCCTTCACCGATTTGAGCTTGGTAGGCAGCCGGAACATTGCTTAAACGAAGAAATGGAGAAGCTGAAAATCAATTATCCCTCTCATAATACTGCTTGGTCCCTTGCTCAACTTGCTTTGAAGACTGCGGTTTGGTGGATTTGGAGAGAAAGGTGCATGAGAATATTTGATACCAGAAATCAGTCCAAAATGTAAGTCCTTATTTGTATCCTCGAAGACATCAAGATATGCATGGAAGAATCAAGTATTCGTGCAGACTCAAGAAGAGATAAAGACATGCTAAGGAGATTCAATATTTCTATTTTTTAGTCTCTTCATGATGTAATTTTCTTTCCCATTCATGCTTCACGTTTGTGTGGTCATGAATTGCTTATTTTTGACATCCTAATGTTGAGGACGGTGGAGTGAGAACATTCCACTTCTTTGAAGTGGGGTGCACTCTCCTGCCCTCCATAAGGAGTGTCCTTCATATGCACCATAGTTATATGGTCATATGTTCTTTGTATATTCTCTTTCTTCCATCTATAAAAGTATTACTTACCAAAAAAGAAGGAGGGCTAAATCTCAGAAGCATCACTGATTGTAACAAGGCTTGTATGATGAAACACCTTTGGGATCTCATTCAAGGAACCAAGTCCCTTTGGACTGAATGGGTTAGTGGTAAATACCTCCGTTGCAAATCTATTTGGAATATTGAAATTAAGTCTCACTACTCTGCTGCAATAAAAGGAGTTATAAAGGCTAGAAGTTGGCTCCTCAATCACATTACTTATGATATCTCCAATGGTGAATCCATTAACATGTGGTATGATCCTTGGGTTAATGGAAGGAGTATTTTTCAGATGTGTGGTGACAGAATTAGGTTTGACATGGGAGCTCCTAAGGACTTAGCAGTTTCTTCCTTCATTCAAAATCATCAATGGAGACTTCCTAACCCAATCTCTGCTGATATGTTTAATCTTTAGCCCCTAATTACAGCTATCCCAATTGTGCAAAATAGGATTGATAGAATCAGATGGATTCATGACAATGGAAAATTTAGTGCTACTTCTGCTTGGAATCAAATAAGGAATGTGGGAAGGAAATAGGAGTTTACTAAATGGACTTGGGACAGTCCTACAGCTCAAAAATTCTCACTTTGTACTTGGCAAGCATTATTATATAAGCTCCCAACTGCTGATAACTTACAAAGGAAAGGTTATACACTGGTGAATAGATGTGCTCTGTGTGACAATGACATTGAAACTACTGATCATATCTTCTTTGCTTGCTCTTATAGTAATTGGATATGGAAAGAAATTCTGAAAAGATTTGACTTTACAAGAGATCCTTGCAGCAATATTACTCAGGAAGTCAAAGCAATGATTCAATCCTTCCCTTCTTCTGGAATTTTAGCAAAACTTGCTCAAAATGCTCTTCGATCTGCTATCTGGTGGACATGGAGAGAAAGATGTATTAGAATCTTTGAAGGTCAGAAAAGAGATAAAGTGCACATTCTGATTGCTATTCTTTCGGATACAAGATGTTGTATTGAGAAATTTGTTAATTTCAGCAAGCTCAAGAAACGTGAGAAAGGGGTTCTATCTAGATTAATTTTACCATTAACTAATTAGAATGTCAGTCATCAAGCTTAAATTCTTCTTCTATATGCATGAGTTTTTTAATCTTCACTATTTGGATATTTCCTTGTTTGGATCTTTGCTAACATTGTCAGGTTTGGAGGATGCAAACCAAAAGAAAGGATCGACCAACTTGCAATCTTCAGCACTCAAAGGAACTTATTTAGATTGAAGACTTCATTGAAATCATAAATTTTCTCATCCATAGTCTACAGGTTGTGTAGTCATGGACTTTCAGCTTTTGCTTTGTTATTCTAGGGTGATTGTTTGGTGGAGTGAGAACATTCTTCCTCTTTCAGGTAGGGGTGCACTCTCCTAAACTCCTCTAGGCGACTATTGCCTTTAGATCATGACTTGTATGATCAAAGGCTTTTGTACATATTACTTCATTACTTCCATCTTTACTTACCGAAAAAAAAATCCTCAGTTTCTTGAAGTTGTTCGTACTGCTTGGGAGACTCCTGTAAATGGCACCCCTCCTTTTGTTTTGTGTACTAAATTGAAAGCGTGAAAAGAGGCCCTTAGAGATTGGAATAAGAATGTTTTTGTGAATGTCCAGGAGACTGTGAAAAAAACTAAATGTGATCTGATTAACACCCAAGTTCAGCTCAACTCAAATACTTTTGATGATAGATGTATTATGGAAGAGAAAATTGCTAGAGAGAAATACTTCACTACTCTGAATAATGAGGAATGTTTTATCAAGCAAAAATCCAGAGAAAATTGGCTTACTCTTGGGGACTCTAATACTAAATTCTTTTATGCTTCATTAGCTGCTAGAAAAGCCCGAAATACTATCATGAAATGCAAAGATAAGGATGGCAATCTGATTCATGATATCAACATTATGAAGGAATACACTTTGGAGTTTTATCAGTCGCTTGTAAATCAGAAGCAAGGACAAGAAGATTTGGACATGGTTGTTGATAAGAAGCTAAACCAAGATGACATTCAATTCCTCAACAAGGCAATCACTGATGATGAAATCAAAAGGGTTGTCTTCAACTCCCCTAAAAATAAGAGCCCTGGTCCTGATGGGTTTACTGCTGAATTCTTTCAGGTTACTTGGTCTATCACTGGTCATGATGTTTTTTTTTTTTTTTTTTGTAAGTAATACTTTTATAGATGGAAGAAAGAGAATATACAAAGAACATAGAATATACAAAGAACATATGACCATATAACTATGGTGCATATGAAGGACACTCCTTATGGAGGACAGGAGAGTGCACTCCACTTCAAAGAAGTGGAATGTTCTCACTCCACCGTCCTCAACATTAGGATGTCAAAAATAAGCAATTCATGACCACACAAATGTGAAGCATGAATGGGAAAGAAAATTACATCATGAAGAGACTAAAAAATAGAAATATTGAATCTCCTTAGCATGTCTTTATCTCTTCTTGAGTCTACACGAATACTTGATTCTTCCATGCATATCTTGATGTCTTCGAGGATACAAATAAGGACTTGCATTTTTGACTGATTTCTGGTATCAAATATTCTCCTGCACCTTTCTCTCCAAATCCACCAAACCGCAGTCTTCAAAGCAAGTTGAGCAAGGGATCAAGCAGTATTATGAGAGGGATAACTGATTTTCAGCTTCTCCATTTCTTCGTTTAAGCAATGTTCCGGCTGCCTACCAAGCTCAAATCGGTGAAGGATCTCCTTCCATATCCAATTGCTAAAAACACAAGTGAAGAATAAATGGTTATGGCTTTCCTCATTATTCCTGCATAACACACATTGATTAGCAAGCTGAAACCCTCTCTTTTGAAGATTGTCCTGGGTCGGGAGTTTTTGTAAACCAGCTTGCCACATGCAAATATTGAATTTCTGAGCACCTGGTTTCCCCCAAATCCAATGGAAATCACTGCTAAGAACAGATTTTCCCCTGATTTCATTCCAAGCCGACGAGATAGAGAATTTACCATTATTATGCTTCCACAACAATTTATCCTGTTGGTGTTGATGAATCCTTATGTTCCTGATGATTGGCCAAATAGTAAACATATCAGAAGAAATGGCGATGGGCAGATCCCATTCCCCATTACTAATGAAGTGATCAATAGATATGTTTCTGGGAGCCCCTAGATCATGGCGAACTCTATCACCAAATATTTGAAAAATGCTCCTTCCATCAATCCATGGATCAAACCACATGCTGAATTTGGATCCGTTGGAAATATGATAAGTAATCTGGTTCTTAATCCAATCTCTTTCTTTTAGAACAACCTTCCAAGCATTTGAATAATGAGACCTGCATTTGAATGTCCAGATGCTCTCTTTGAGAAGGTATTTGTTGTAAATCCAATCAACCCAAATGGACGGCTTCCTTTGTAAAGTTTCCCAAAGGGTCTTGATCGAAGCAGCTCTATTCCAATCTCTTAGGTCTTTTAGCCCAAGACCTCCTTCTTTCTTTCGTCTACAAATATCCTTCCAACCAATCATATGAATAACTTTTTTGTCCGAGCAGCCCTTCCAGAAGAAATCTTTACAATATTGTCAATCTGAGTGATTAACCCTTTTGGCAGGATAAAGGCCATGGACCAATATATAGAATAAGAATGCAACACCGACTTTATGAGTTGAATGCGACCAGCTTTTGAAAGGAGTCTATTTTTCCAAGCACTCAATCTTGTTTTAATTTTTTCTACAAGAAGAAGACAATGGTGCTTTCTTATAGAAGAAGTGATCAAAGGCAGACCCAAGTAGGGATTAGGTAAAGCGCTTTCAGCCACCTCCAAGATGTTGAGAAACTCTTCTTTATTGTTGATACCGCCCCTAATGAAGAGCTTGCTCTTATCCTTATTCAAGTTAAGACCAGAATAAGATGATAAAATATGCAGCACATTCTTGATCTTTTGAGCAGTCATAGTATCATTCTTGAAGAAGATGATAAGATCATCCGCAAAAATAGTGTGAGAAACCTTTAAGGTACCAGCCGAGGGGACAATAATGTCTCCATTGAGGACAGCTCTGTCAATTAGATTTGTGAAACCCTCCATAGCAATAGTGAAGAGATAAGGGGATAAGGAATCGCCTTGCCTGATACCATTAGATGCATGGAAGAAGCCAGCGGGGGAGCCATTGAAGAGGATGGAGAAAGTAGGGTTCTCAATACAGTTTTTAATCCAGGTAATAAAACTTTCAGGAAAGCCCATCTTGTTCATCATGTAGTATTTGAAGTTCCTATTAAGAGAGTCAAATGCCTTCTTCAGATCTGCCTTGAAACAAAGAATCTTACCTTTTGACTTAGAGTGAAGGTCTCGAACAATGTTATTAGGAAGGAGGATATTGTCATGAATAGATCGACCTTTGATGAAAGTGGCTTGGTTCTTACTAATGATATTAGGAAGAACAGATTGCAACCGATTTGCCAAGATCTTGGCAATGATTTTATAAAGGAAGTTGCACAAAGAAATAGGCCTATACTGATCAAATCGATCTGCTCCTTCTGATTTAGGAATTAATGCAATGAAAGTACAGTTGATTTGTTTCAGCAGTCTAGAAGTTTGGAAGAAGTGCTTCACAGCCTTAGTTACTTGATCACCAATAATCTCCCAAGTGCATTGATAGAATTCAGCAGAGAAGCCGTCAGGACCCGAGCTCTTGCCTTTTGGAGATTGGAACACTACCTTCTTAATTTCCTCGTCTGAGACTTCCTTACACAAATGTTCAATATCTCCATCTTGCAGGAAACTAGTTTGATGAATTTCCTCAAATTTGCTGTTGATAGTCTGTTGGTTGAGCAACGGAGTGTAGAAATCAAACTGGTCATGATGTTCTGAATGTTTGCCAACATTTCTTTATTTCTGGTCATATTTTTAAGCAAATGAATTGCACTTTCATTTCCCTCATTCCAAAAACTGATGGTGCTGATTGCTTGGAGAATTATAGACCAATATCCCTTTGTAACTTCACATACAAAATTATCTCCAAAGTGTTTTTTTATATAGGTAAATGTAATTAAATTGCAAGAGGAAAGAATGTACAAGAAGCCATATCTACACAGGTTGTAAATTATAGCTGATGATCCCAAGGGGGAGCTAGGAGAGTGCACCCTCCCTCAAAGAGGAAGAATGTTCTCACTCCACCAGAATCCATCCTACAGGTAAAACGTGAAGAACAGAAGGATTCATGACTACACATATCGTAGCCTATGAATTCATTAAGAACAACATAACATGGTCCAAATACAAGAGGAAAGATGTACTCATGATCCTCAACCACAACTCTAATCCATCAACACACCAATCTTAAGTTCAACAATGCGAAATGATCTTCGGAAGCAACCTGCAAATGAAAAATAGAAGAGTAGATCCAAGCTTGGAGATAACCATTAGTGTAGAAACAAAAATGAAATAGCATATCACATCTCATGGCACTATTCGAAGGAAAAGTAATCAGATTCCAATTAACTTAAGGAGAAGTTAAATCTTCTGATGCAGGCCGAAGAAAGAGGGTGGTCTTGGGTTGATAAAGCTTCTTGACTGAAATAGAGCTGCTTCAGTTAAGCTCCTTTAGGATGTTTTGCAAAAGAAACCCTCCATTTGGGTGGAATGCATTCATAATAAATATCTTTCAAAAAACAATATCTGGTGCATCAAGTGCAGGTCGAGTTACTCAAGTGCTTGGAAAGCTGTCCTCCAAGAATAGGATTGGATGAAGACTCAAGTTACATATCTTATAGCTGGTGGTATGTCTTTTAGTATGTGGTTGGATCCTTGGTTAGAGGGCAAAAGTATTTTTGAGTTGTATGGGGATAGAGTTTGGCAAGACCTGGGGGCTCCAAAAAATGCCAATATCGCTCAATTTCTCCTTAATGGCGAATGGAATCTACCTACTGCTACATCCTTCCAAATGCTTCATTTATGGCCTATCATCAGGAATATCAAGCTTAACCAAGTCTAAACTGATAGAATCATTTGGAATCATAAAAACAACAAATTTTCTATCAAATCTGCATGGAATGCAATCAGATCCAAGCGTGACTAGATTCGCCACTATCTCTGGATTTGGGGGAAACCGGGAGCACAAAAATTCAAACTTTGTTTATGGCAAGCAAGTTTGGACAAACTACCAACCCGACCTTATGCAAGGGAGAGGTTATCAATTAGCTAATCAACGTGTTTTATGCAGGGTTAATGGAGAAAGTAACAGACATCTCTTCTTCAACTGTGCTTATAGCAATTGGATCTGGAAAGAAATTCTAAAGAGACTCAATATTAGAAGACCTCCTGAGAATGACTTGAACAAAGAAAAGGACAAGCTTCATAATAGTTTCCCTTGTCAGAATGTTGTCCAATCTCTAGCTCAGCTAGCCTTGAAGACTTCGATTTGGTGGATATGGCGAGAAATATGTATGAGAAGCTTTGATACTAAAAGTCGTACCAATATGCAAGTGCTCATCTCCATCCTCCAAGACATCAAGATTTGCATGGAAGGAATTAAATTCGCACCAAAATCTGAAAGGGAGAAGGACATCTTTAGGAGCTTCAACATTTTGGTTTAGCTGTTGTTCTTTATAGTCTTCTTCATTCATAATCCACATCTTGTGTGGTCATGAAGCAGCTTCAATTGTGATCCTAATGTTGTGTACGGTGGAGTGAGAATATTCCACCTCTTTGAGGTAGGGTACACTCTCCTGTCCTCCATTAGGAGTCTACTTCCCATGTACCTCCCTCAAGGTCATGGGGTCCTGTATATTATCTCCTTTTCATTTATGAAATTTATTACTAACCAAAAAAAAAGTTAAATCTTCTAAAAACCCCTTTCTCACGCTGAGTTAAGCAGTCCTTCTTCAAATGATGCTCCACAATGCTTCGAGTATCAAAAAGGATATAAATGAGAATGCTCATCTTATCTCTATTCTGACCTTCAAAAATCCGTAAACATCGTTCTCTCCAAACCCACCAAATAGTACATCTGAAAATAGCCTTGGCCAGTCTAGTGAGTTTACTTTTCGCAGGGAAAGCTTTCATGAGAGCTTGCAATTCAAGTTGGAGGCTATGGTGCGGGTTCCTACTAAAATCAAATCTCCTCAAGATTTCCTTCCATATCCAGCTAGTGTAAGAACACTCAAATAAAGATGGTCAATTGTTTCATTAGCAAAAAGCACAAACAACATCTATTAGCAATAGAGTAGCCTTTCCTTTGAATGTTGTCCATTGTAGGGAGCTTCTTGTGAAGAGCCTGCCAAGTACATAAGGAATGCTTAGGATTGAGAGGGCGGTCCCAAGTCCAGCCAAAAGGTAGCCAATGTTGTTCCTTGTTTCTAATTTGATTCCAAGCTGAAGTTGCACTGAATTTCCCCCTATCATGAATCCATGAAATTGCATCTACGTCATTGTTATATATTGTAATACTTGCAATTTGAGGCCAAAGAGTGAACATGTCTGCAGAAATGGGGATGGGAAGCTTCCATGCGACGTTATCAATGAATTCAGAAACAGTAATGTCAGTTGGAGCCCCTAAATCATGCCTTATCCTGTCACCATATAATTGAGTAATGCTTTTACCATTCACCCAAGGATCATACCACATACTAGTTGATCTGCCATCAGCAATTTTATAGTTAATGTGGTTGTGAATGATGGTTCTAGCTTTAAGAATGCTTTTCCAAGCTGCTGAGTGGTTGGCCGATAGAATGCAACAAGTTTTGGACAAGGTTATCAGTTTGAATCAGTCTGCTTTCATCAAAGGTAGAGGTATTCATCAAAATGTTCTTCTTGCCAATGACTTAGTGAAAGATATGCATACTAAGCAAAAAGCAAAAAGAATTTGTTTTAAAGCTGATCTAAGGAAAGCTTTTGATTCTGTCAACCGTTCCTTCATTTATCATATGATGGAGAAGATGTACTTTCCTAGTAGGTGGATTGGATGGATCAGAAGTTGTTTGGAGACTCCAAAATTTTCTGTCTTATTCAATGGTTCGCCTATTGGCTTCTTTGGGAGTACTAATGGTATTAGACAAGGGGACCCTCTTTCCCCCTATCTTTTTACCATTGCTATGGAGGGTCTGACTTGCAAGCTTGATCAAGCAGTTATGGATGGGAGCATCAAGGTTCCTAAGGCTGGGAGCACTCATATCTCTCATATTATTTTTGATGATGATTTGCTTGTTTTTACCCAGAATGATCATGCATCAATCCATAAGTTGGCTGAAATCCTCACAAGCTTCGGTTCAAAAATTGGGCTTCAGCTGAATCATAGTAAAAGCAAAGTTTATGTGGGAGCAGGTATTGGTGAAAAGGATAGGATCACTACTACTCTTGGAGTGGCTGAAGGAACTCTTCCAGTGACCTACTTGGGCCTCCCACTTTTCTCAAGTGGAATTAAGAAGAACTCTTCCAGCTACCCTATCATTGAAAAGATTAAGAAAAGATTAAGTTCCTGGAAAAGCAGACTCCTGTCTAAGGCTGGTAGACTTGAACTGATTAGATCTGTCTTACAATCTTACTCTTTATATTGGTCTAATGCATTTCTTCTACCTACTGGGTTCATTCAACAAATTGAGAGTACTCTCAGCAAATTCTTTTGGGGAGGCACCAAAGATGGGAGCTCTTTGCACACGATTAAATGGAGTTCCATTTGTAAACCGAAAGATGAAGGAGGCTTAAACTTGAAGAACTTGCAGGATTGGAATAAAGCGTGCATGGTTAAACACTTATGGGATCTGCTAAAAGGTAAAAAATCTCTTTGGTCAGACTGGATTAATGATAAGTATTTCTGCAAGAAATCTATTTGGAGCATTGAAATGAAGTCATACCACTCTACGGCGATTAAAGGAATTCTTAAAGCAAGAAATTGGTTGGTTGATCACATTACTTATGGTTTTTCAAGAGGGAATGATATTAGCATGTGGTATGATCCTTGGATCAATGGTAAAAGTATTTATCAATTGTTTGGTGACAGAGTGAGACAAGACTTGGGGGCCCTGAAAGATTTGCTGGTTTCCCACTTTATTCAGAATGGCCAATGGTGTCTTCCGAATCCTACTTCTATTCATATGATTTCTCTTTGGCCTCAAATTATTGCAATTCCTATTCACAATAATGGTGAAGATGGGGTTACTTGGATACATTATAAAGGTAAATTTTTAGTCACTTCGGCTTGGCACCAAATCAGAGCTAAATGCAACATTTGGAGTCCCAAGAGCTGGGCCTGGGATCAGCCAACTGTTCAGAAATTTATTTATTTTTTGATAAGTAAACTGTTCAGAAATTTTCTCTGTGTACTTGGCAAGCTCTTCATAAGAAACTACCCACAATTGATAACTTGCAGAGAAAAGGGTATGCTTTTGTTAATAGGTGTGTGCTCTATTTGAATGATATGGAAAATACTGATCATTTATATTTTGCTTGCTCTTACTCAACATGGATTTGGAAAGAAATTTTAAAGATATTTGATTTGAATAGAACTCCTCATTTGTCTGTTCATCAGGAAGTCAATGCTTTAATGCATGAATTTCCTACTAATGGCATTTTACTCAAGATGGTGAAAGTGGTGTTCAGATCTGCGGTATGGTGGATTTGGAGAGAAAGATGTAATAGAATCTTTGAAGGGAAAAACAGGGACAAAGTTCACATTTTGATTGACATCATTATGGATATGAGGTGCTGCATTGAAAGGAAAGTGAAGTTGAGTAGTTTATCCAAGAGAGAGAAAGGAATTCTCACTAGATTCCACTTTTCCATTATCTAGATCAGTTTATTATTCTCATGCCACTTTCATTCTTCTAATGCATGCATGCTTTTCATTTAATTTCAATTTCATACATGGTTCCCGGATTAGGGTTCTAGCTTGTGAAGGCGACGGACCCTCCTGTCATGTTCAGAATGTGACAGGCCGACCTGTCGCGTTAAGGTTTCTGAAAGCGACCTATCGGGGTGGCACGTTCAGAAGGCGACATGGGACCCTATCGCGTTAACAGGTCCGAGGGGTTTTATGTGTGTGCATGTTGGCATGATTATCTGATTATCGTGGTTTTTTGTACTTGGTAAAGGTAAGCGGTGCATTGGCACCTGTAGCACTCTTTGAGCGTGCTGTTCACATGGTTAATGTGTTGTTCATGAGGTTGACGTGGTGTTCACGTGGTTTGTGCGGAGTGCACGTGGTTTGTGTGTGCTTGGCGAGTAGTACGATGCCTACCGTGGTTACCTCTTCAGTTGGGAGCCCCAAGTTTGTGTGAGCCAGGCACGTGAGTGCTTGGGGCTTGTCCCGGTACTTGTGTACCATCGAGGTCTGTGTCGTCTTCCTGGACACCCTCACTCTTGTGTAGAGTTGTAGGTCAGCTGAGGGAAAGACGGTAGTGGGACAACGACTTGTGAGAGTTTATGTTTTGTCGCTTGTAGCGCGCTCGTGGTTGGGGGTTACAGACTCCAGTAGACGTACTGGCTAGTCCTGTTTTCCAGTGCCTCACTTTAGGGAGCTCGGGTCGGAGTTCCTAAAGGTGCCAGGCATGGGCCTGCGGCAGTGTGGTCCGCAGGAGTGGTGTTGGTTGGACTCCACAGTTTCTTAGCTTGTTTAGTGGAGCGGCAGTTGAACCTTTCGTCCGTGGCTGCGAGACTGAGAGGTAGTCCTGTGTGGTTTGTCCGAGTCAGTAGTTGGTGTCGCGAACCAATCTTCGTGGCTCAAGTGTGGCGTTTTCCTACTTTATCACATACACCTGGTTGTGGTTGCTGTTTATTTATTAAAGTTGCTTTTACTATTAGCATGTGGTAAGTAGAGTTTACAGCTTTAATATCCTGCTTAGTTAGTTCTATAAATTGCTAGCGTAGTTCCCTACTGTTGTTACTTGTGAGTTTGGTTTGCTCGGTTTCTAGGTGAGTTTCCCTACTGAGCCAGTGACTTGTGAGGCTCACCCCTACTCCTTTCAGGTGAGGGAGAGCAAGAGGCTTCTCATCCTTTGTCTAGCTCCGAGCCGCACCATAGCGGAGCAGGGTCTGCACCTCCAGCAGTGTAATCTTCTTTCTTTATGCACCTCGGGGTATGCCAAGGTTACTGTTGTAGTTGTGTCTGGCTACATTTGAGGAATGTCTATGTAAATTCCTTGTAAATTATTGTGAGATGACAATCTTATAATATTTTTCAGAAGTTTTCTTTATATTTCTACGGACTTGTGAATGGTATCCCTTGCGAGGCTTCGGCTTGTTCGCGGGAGGCGGAGTTGGATTAGGCACGTTATTTGGTTAACGGGTCTAGAAGACGAGGACCGCTACAGTCTAGCCGACATCTTTACAGCCCTTATGTCTCTCAACGCCCTTAGACTCCCTCTGGAGAAGTCCAACAAGAATATGGCGGCGGACCAAACTAAGTATTGTGTATATCATCGCCATCTGCGGCACAGTGTATCAGATTGCTTCCAATTTAGGGACATGATATATGATCTTCATGAGTAGCAATAAATTGACTGGGCGGAGATGAAGAGGTTGATTCAGATCCTGAGGGATCAGCTGGGGCAAAGACAGCAGCAACAGCAGCAGAGGCGACAACAGCCACCACCACAGCAGCAATAGTTCCAACAATAGTTCCAACAGCAGTAGTTCCAACAACAGCAGTTCCAGCAACCCCAACAACCACAGCGGTCGCAACAACCGGTCAATGATCTCGGCATAGTTGGAAATCCCATGCCGCAACACCAACCCGCTCCAAATCCACAGCCTGCTCCACCACCAGTGCCACCCGCTCAAGTTAACCCGGTCGTTCACCATCCACTACCAGCCGCTGCTTGAGCCTACGATGATGAACATGAAGTAGGTCAGTTATTGGCTATCTCCCACACCACCACTACCTCCACTACACCCACCATTGCCACAATCACCTCACCGCTATACAACACCCCCATCATACCACCCATCAGTCCATCGTCCATTAACATTCCACTTTCCCCCACGCCAGCGCCAATAATAGCCAACCCATCCATCATCGGCACCACCCCACCTCCACTACAACACAACCTCGCCCTCTAGAACAGGCGAATGTTTCACCGGATGTACCCTAATGCATCTGTGTCTATGCCGAGTCAGTCGACCCACAACTCCAAGACCAACAATCAACAACAACAACAGGACATTGAGGAGATGGATCTGGTACCTGGTACCCAATACGACATTTTGAAGCATCTGGATCAGACTCCCGTAAAAATCTCCATCCTTGAATTCATCAAGAGGTCCCAAACCCATCAGGATGCCTTAAGAAGCCTTAAGAACTTTTCTGCAAAGAGTCATGGTCAACGAAGACATGAATCCTAAAAATTTGCCATCGGTCCTATCATTTGTTACCAAGGTCTGACAATTACCTTTGTAGATAGTAAGTTAGCTCTTCTCGAGGCTAAAACAATGCCTCTCTGTATGACGTTGACCATTAACAAGGTGGTCGTTGATGCCGCCCTAGTCAACACTGAAGCATCGATAAATGTGTGTCCTCACTACACTCTACGGTCATGCAACATATCCGAGCGCCGCCTGCAACCAACTCCTACCACCATTGCGGCCTATGATAACTCCAGGCGGGCCTGCCATGGTGTCGTCTCTTTACAGGAAGAACTGGGCCCGCTTGTGATGACCATTGACTTTTATGTACTGGACATTGATCCAACCTTTAAAGCTATTCTGGGTCGACCCTAGATTGAAGCACTAGGGGCAGTCCCCTCCACAGCATATCAGTGTTTGAAGTTTCCATTCTAAGGATGCATTGTCAAAGTCAAGAGTGCAGCAACCACCCATACCGTTGAAGCTATTGAGAAAATCATGCCAGAAGTCTAGCCCTCCAACTAGCCTATTATCTATGTGCTTGATGTAAATTTCCCATGGACCTATATTTTCTCCTCTAGTCGCCAAATAATGTCTCCATCAGTGGCTGCTGCCAAAAGGGTCACACCATCCGACACCAAGGGCTGGAACATCATGTTTAAAATCGGCTACCAACCAGGAAAGGGGCTTGGAGCTCATCTCCAAGGCAGGACCCAGGCTATCTCCAGCTCCAAGCAGGTCACTAGACACAGCCTTGGGTATAAATAAGAAATCAAGCCATGGACAGCTTTCTCCTACACTTTGAAGCCAGATCGGCAACCCCTCATCTGGTCACTGTATTGTCACATTGTCAGAGGATCCACACAGCCAGGATACGACACCATTGTGGTAGGGGCAAACCTCACTAATTACGATGACCATGGATGCCATTTTGCCCGTCACATGACGCCGATGCTCACATACCAAGCCTTGGAGGCCCTGCGGCCTGACAAAAGGAGGAAGACTGATGACCCAGAAGCAAAATGGTACAGATGGTTCGACATGGAGGATATCACCTGTAGTAACCTGGATTTTTGGAAAATAAAAAAAAATTATAGTTAATAAAAACAAAAGCAATTAGAAAATTAAATAAAAGAGAATTAAATAAACCCATAAAATGAAAAGAAGTAATGGGCTGTGTTAAATAGACCCATTAGAAATTAGTGGGCCAAAATAGGGATTTTTAAAGGAAGAATAATAGGAAAATACCTTAAATTCGTAATTGAATTATTACTTAAATAGAAAAGAGGTATTTAATGCATTAAAATAGAAGTTGAGTTGGATTGAGATTCCTAAACCTACCCTAAGGGTTGACCACGAATTTAGATCACATCCTAACCCAATTAGGAGTTCTCATGCTTAGAAAGGGGAGAGGAAATAGGAAATCCTGAAATTAATAGTAATTAGAGTCCTATTAGGAAATAGAAAGGGGGGAGAGACATATACTCTCTTTAAACCACCATGGCGCCCTAGCTCGTACCCAAGACTTGTTGGACTAGGAGGAGAGGCCAAGGAGGAGGGGATTTCGTGAGAAGAAGCACTTCTCAAGCTCTCTCTCTCGTTCTTCAAGTTCTAGTCCTAGAAGAGGAAATCGTCCAAAGGTAGGCATTCTCACGAGCATAAACCATGAAAATTCATATGAGAGTTGCGTCCATCAGGAACAAAAGCCCTTTGGTTTCATAATTTTCCGTCGAGTATATCTTTTGTTCTTGATTTTTCATGTTCTGCAACTACATGACCCCGAACCCTTTTCAAAAATAGATCTCCATGTACCCTCTATCCCATGCCACGAAAATTTTACTAGAGAAGCTGATGGCTATTAGGGATCTTTTGCTCCTAAAAGCCCAATTTTCATGCATCCTATCTTGCGAATTAATTCTTGTATCTCAATTGTTCTCAGTATTCTATTCTCCATGTTTGATTTGATTAAAGCCTGTCAAAACCATGCTTTTTTTCCAATTCCTAATTACTGTAAGTACCCATGAGAGTCTAGATCAATTTTCAACTAGTTTCATGATTTTCCATCGCTTGTACAATTAGTTATGAATTTTGAACGTCCTGTGTCAAAACATGGTAAGTTTGGACAAGAACCAAGAACATGTCAGATCTCTGTCGGACTCAGGCCACGGACCTGAGAACGCGATGGCTCGATAGGCTGCATTCTCAGGCAGATCGCGACAAGAATCACCGTCACGATCTGATCGCGATAGGACCCACCGTCGCGACCGACCCTCTGGCTGACAGACCTGTCGCCTTCTTCATTGAACCCATCGCGTCTCTTTTGCACTGACTCACCCGTCGTGGAACGTTAATGACCCTGTTGCGTTCTAGCAGGCCCTTGTCGCGACCCTACAGGGACTGTCGCGTTCTGCACCTTTTTCATGAAACCCATATTTTTGCAAGTCTTATTTTTCACAGTGATGAAGGATCGAGGAAAAGGTGTGGATAAGATCTAGAAGGGGGGGATGAATAGATCTATGCCACTTTTTGCGGAAGCTTAAACAGTTAAAAACACTTTTGAATCAGAGGCAATTTTATCAGTGAAAAACCACAGATCTGATGAGATTTGAGTGGAGTTGGTAAAAATAGATATGAAATCAGTTGATTAAGTGAACTTTAAACGATCCTATGCAAGCATCTAACGGATAATGAAATCAAACCACAGATAGACAAGTGCACAAGAATTTTTAGGTGGTTCGGAAATCACCCAAGTGATTCCTACATCCACCCCTCACACCCTGTGAGGATTCACTAAAACAACTGGGTACACACCCACTGGAGCCTGACAACTCCAACACTTGAGAGCTTACAACTCACACAACTTCTAGAGCAAGACTACACTAGAACCACTGAGCAAGACTGCTCAACACAACCTTGAGTTAGACAACTCAAACTGAGCACGACGGCTCACACAAACTGAGCACAATGCTCACACAACTTGAGCACAATGCTCACACAATGGTTGCTAGACACCAACTCAAGACATAGACCTTCTAGCACAGATCTAGTCGAAAATGAGAGCACTAATGAGAGCTATGCAGAAGCACTTGCATAATCTCAAAAGATATCTCAGAAGAACAGAAGTACAGTGAATTGTATTAAATAGCTTCGTTCTTCAAGTGTACTCCCTTGTAGAAGCTTGGATTGGGAAGGGGCTTGCAGTCTTGAAGTCCAAAACCGATGCTCTGCACTTTGAGAGTTGTTGGATCTTCCTTGAGTTCTTCTCCAACGAAGGCTTCTACAGGATCTGCTTCCTTGGGATGCTTCAGAGGTTTCTTCAAGGATCACACTCCAATTCTCACACTTGAATTGGTGAGAATTGGTCTTCTGGAAGCACTCGTAGAGCAGAGGAGGGAGACAACTCTTGTAGCCGCCAGGAAACTTCCAGGAGGCTCTAAGAGCTTTGTTGGGTCTCTCTATGGATGGATGGCCAATAGAGGGCCTTTTATACCCAAAAGAGTCCAAAGATACCTTTTAGGTATAAGGGCACACGATCCTAGGTTGATTCCCCATCGGCCTGGGCTGACACGTGGCAGCCATCCACTTTAAGTTGCAAACTTTCCGTAGTGTGTCGACCTGACCTGGTGGTGGTGTCGACACACTGTCCCAATATAAGAACTGATGTTCTGGGAAGAAGGTCCCGTGTCGACCTTCTCTGAGAGTGTGTCGACTTGCTATCCCAAATCTGCAAACTAGCTGTTCTGGGAACTGGGTCCAGTGTCGACCTGCTCTGAGAGTGTGTCGACCTGGGTACACTTATTCTGGAATCTGCAACTCGTGTCGACACACTCTTTGACATGTGTCGACACAGTCTAGGCAATTCTTCAGCTTTTGCCTTGAGACTGAGGTGATGTGTCGACACCATTGAGGGGTGTGTCGACACTTCTTTTGTAAAAAGGTGTTTGTACCTGAAAATTAAACACATATATCATTAGTAAAATTTTTTATTATGAGTACAAATGATAATGTTCAGGTATGATGTTTTTGACATGTTCATTCAATTGCTTTAAAATTACCTCTTGTCATCATCAAAATAGGAGGGAAATGATATGAATATGCATTCAACCCAACAATCTCCCCCTTTTGATGATGGCAACATTAAATCCATATGACAATGAGGTTTTGATGAAGTGTGATTTTAAGCAATTTTTGTTATTCACATTTAACTTGTCAAAGACCTTTTGATATTTCAGTAACAGTTGATGTAACAGATGATGATGTACTTGTGGAACACAATGTTACTTGAAATGAGAATTTTGTTACACAGAAGTCAAGCAACTTGACAAGTAATCATTCAATCACATTCACAAAAAGATTTTCAATCACATTAAATACACAATTGAGAAAATCATTCAAGCCAAGCAAAACATTTCATTTCATTCAACAAGAGAACCATTACAATCATTCCAAAAGATTACAAACATTGTTCTTTCTTTTCTCTCCCCCTTTGACATCATCAAAGCAAGATTTACATTAAGTAGAAGATGGAGGAGGAGGAGGAGGAATTGGAACAAGAATGGTCTCTATGTCTGACAATCTCTCTCCATTGAAGTCATGCTGGACTTCATTTGCTCTTGAATGGATGTCAGTCTTGTATGCAAGTAGTGCTCCATTCTATCTGAGTTTTCTATCAAGGTGGCCTGAATTCTGGCTAGATCAGCTGCAATGGTTGTGAAGATGATGAAGATCCAGCTGACCAACCAGGTCTTGCATTATCTTGAATTCCTTTGTCAAATCAGATAACTGCTTGTCAATGTGCTCATTGAAGTTCCTCATACTTTCCAGATCATCCACAAAATGAGCAAAGGACAGTCTTGTGCTGGAAATCTCATGCAATGTCTGAGTAGTGTTGAAGACATCTGCTTGGGAATTTCCAAAATTCCCTGAAGTACTTTTTCTAGCTTTGTGGTGCTCCTTCAGCTCTAGTGAGGCATGCCATTGTTCCAATCAATCTATTGAACCTTTGAGCTGCATAGTCTGAAGCAGCTTTTGTTCTATGAACTTGGCAGATACTGTGTTCTCCAGTCTTGAATCCTCAACTCAAATGATGTGGACATGGTTTGAATGGAGGAGTTTAAGGTTTCAAATTTTTCATTGAGGAAGGAGAACAACTCTGGTGGAACAGAAGGCCCACCAGAGGATGTGGATGGTTGGAATGAGGGTTGTGGAGATTCAGAGTGAATGAAGGAGGGTTGAAATTGAGGTGAGAGAGGGGCATGAACTGGGATTTCACCTTCAGTTGGACTTGAGGCTGATCCTCATTTACAGGAGGCTGATCCTCCTGACCTAGGGGCTGGTCCCTTCAGCTGGAGGCTGTTCCCTTGTGCTTGGGGCTGGTCCCCTTGAACCTGAGGCTGGTCCTCCTGAGCTTGGGGCTGTTCCCCTGATCTTGAGGCTGTTCCTCCTGAGCTTGAGGGGCCTCAACCACAACTGGCCCTCTTTAATTTGATTGCCCTCCAATCTAAATCCCATAAACTTCTGGATATTCTTAAGGGTGTAGATGTTGGACTTGGGAATAGATTGGGACTTCTCATTCTCCAAGGGCACACCAAAGTGCTGGAACACTGAGGTCAGATGTGCTCCATAAGGAAGTGATCTCTTTAGGTCTTTCCTTGTTGTTTCAGATATGATTTGATAGAGAATTACATGGAGGTTGATTTTATGTCTTTCACCATGCAATAAAGGATGAACCTCTGAATGTCTGTAACCTATCCTTCCACCCTTGAGGAGTAATTATGGTGGTGGATGACCTTAACACATGAGGAAATGATTGGCATTGAACCTGGTTACATAGGTCTGTTTGGGATCTGAGATCTGCAGGGAAGGCCTGTCAAGATGGAATAGGCTTCATGAAGATCATCAAATTCAAAGCATGATGCCCCCTCATCTTGGCACTTGAAAATGGAGGTGCTTTTTCAGTTGGCATATCTATGGCTATTCCTTTAACTTGGATTCATACCCTTCATCTGTGCAGGTGAGGTTCTTGTAGAATTCCTAACTAGTCTTGGATAACAGACTTGAAACTCAGAGATAAAGGTATCATCCAAGATTGAAAGGAGAAATAGGTTTGAATTTCTGGAAAAGAGTCTGCTAGCTGAATATCTGATAGGTCTAGAATTCGGGGCTTCAGAATTAACTTGGCTGCACTGACTGACTCTGAGGGAATATCCTCTTGAGACTCAGAAGACTCAGAAGAAGAGGAAGATGATTCTCAGGGTTTCAGAAGAATCGCCCGGAATTTCTGTTCTAGGGTTTGGAGGAATACTACCTCTGCCTGAAGATGAGGCTCTACCTCTCTTGGCTGCCCTTGAGATGCTGAAGAGGATCCTGGTTTCTCGGCAGGATCATTCCTTCTCTTAGATCTTCTTTCAGATGGGCATGGGCTCTGACTGCCGAAATCGGCCTTGAAGAGGCACTGGACCTTGCGCCACGGCGGGGACCAACTTCCTGACCATGGTGCAAAGAAGAGTGGAATTCGGAGAGGAGATGGAAGATTGGAGAGGTGATGGAAAGAGGATGAGAGTTAGAGAGAAATGGTGAAGATTTCTTGCCGGAAACGATGAGAATTTGGCCGTGGGTCGACCTGATGCTAAAAGGGGTGCAGTGGTGTACTGCCCCGCAGGAACAAGGATGGCTTATCATGTACCAAACGGTTTGAAAAACAATCAGGCAAGGGGTTAGTGTCGACACAGGATGAAGGTGTGTCGACCTGACGAAAGTGTGTCGACACAGGATGGGATGGTGTCGACACGGCCTTAGAAGAAAGTTGAATTTTTGAGAGGAGATTTTTGAGAAATTTGGAACATCTTTAGAATGATGAACAATGAGAGGAATTATCATTTCAAGGATTTTTAAGAGGCTTAAAAATTCATTGTTATATTTTGCAAAAAAATCATCACAATTCAAGTTTTTCAAACAATTTCCAACAGGATATTAGCATTCCAAGACTTGAATCAACAAAATGAGAAATTGAGGGATATAATATATCTAACAATCAACTATAAACTACCATATTTCTCAACTTTAAAGAATTAAAGATGTCATCTAGACTAAATGCAATTGTGTGAAAATAAAACACAATCTCAAAGAACAACTTGATGAGGAATGAAGATGATTCTTTCTAGACATATCTCCAATAATGTTCACATTTTGTTCTTTTAACAAACTATCAAATGATATAAATCTCTTTCACTCAAGTACTAGTGCTTTTTACACACCATAGTCCCTGGATACTGAAGATTTAGTCATTGTCAAGTCTCAAAGGGGTAAATGATGGCCTTTGACATGAAAATATACGTTTTGTAGACGCCAATATTTCCAGTTACTCAGTCATCATCAAAAAGCATAGCACATTTTGCTTTTGTTTTGAATTTATTTTTACTTGTTCCCCCTTTGAACAGAGTTAGCAATAGTGCCTCATGACATACATGGCACTTCATTCATTGTGAAGGTGTGCAGTTTCTCAGCACAAGTGCCATTGCTCTGTTGGATTTTAATAATTTGGAGAGTTTGTGAGATAGAAATCAAATACATTCAATCATCAGTTGCAAACAAGGAAATGTTTTAAGTTCAAAGCACAAGTTGATGTTTAGTCTAGGAAGAGATCTGAATTTCTGTGGGTTGAGAGATATAGTTGAAAGTTGATTAAAAAAATATAATAGATCACTCATGGTTCATTTTGAGACTCTAGACTTCTAAATGATGACATCATGCAAGAAATTGATGAGATTCAAGAAAAGTTGAATTTGCAAAGTTATGACTTGTGAATTTTCTAGCTCCCCTGAGATGATGATTTCAACCACTTTTCATCAAAATAAGATGCATATAAATTTGGAAATCAGAAAAGTTTTCTTCTTAGACAACAAAGACTCCCCCTCAACAATTGCATATCCATTTCTGGTACTTGGCGGAGACACATACTCTCGCATAGTGAAAGTGTCCAGAAGCATAACCTGTCCTTCTCCAGTCACATTGATATACCAAGAAGTTTCAATACAATAAGAGTTGAAGAGATTCATTATCAAAAAGAAATGGAAGTGAAAATAAGCAAGTTTTGAAATCAGAAAAGGTATCTCTTGAACAGTAAAAGCTCCCCTCAACAATTGCATATCAATTTCTTAGTACTTGGCGGAGACATATACTCTCGCATAGTGAAAGTGTCCAGACAAGCATAACTTGTCCTTCTCCAAATCACCATTTGATATACCAAGAAATTTCAACACAATGAGAGTTGGAGAGTTTATTGTAAAAAGGGAATAGAATTGAAAGTGAGAGAGATATGAACAAAGTAACTCAAGGAAGCAAAGAATTATGAAATGCAAAGAACTCCCCCTTAGACCATGCATAACACTCAACCCAAACCTTGAGAGAGATCAAGAAGGTGGACATTTACAAAGACCAAGTTCTCTCCTTAAAGATGAAAATCTGTTTTCAGGAAGGGGTTTAGTGAATATGTCTGCAATTTGTTTTTCAGTTTCAATAAAATGGAGTTCAAAAGATTTCTTTGCAACCTCATCTCTCAAGAAATGATGCCTAATTTCAATGTGTTTTGTTCTAGAATGCTGAATGGGGTTTTTAGACAGATTTATTGCACTTGTGTTATCACATAGGATGGGTACACACCCTAAATCTTTGTAATCAAGAAGTTGATGTTTCACCCAGAGAATCTGAGTTCCACATCTACCAGCAGCAACATATTCAGCCTCTGCAGTTGACAGAGCAACTGAATGTTGCTTCTTAGAAGCCCAAGAGATAAGGCACCCACCTAGAAATAGACACAAGCCACTTGTGCTTTTTATCTAATTTGCACCCAGCATAATCAGCATCACAATAGGCAAACAGATCTAACTTGCAACCAGCAGGATACCAAATACCTAAGTCACATGTTCCAACAAGATATTTGAAGATTCGTTTAACAGCAAGCATGTGACTTTCTTTAGGATTAGATTGGAATCTAGCACATAAACACACACAAAACTGAATATCAGGTCTAGAAGTTGTAAGATAGAGCAGAGAGCCAATCATACCTCTGTAGGTCTTTGGATCTACTGACTTACCAGATGGATCTTCTTCTAGTTTAGCATTAATTGCAATTGGTGTGCTTGAGTGCTTAAGGTTCTGAAAGTCAAACCTCTTTAATAGCTTGACGTATTTGGTTTGACTGATGAAGATTCCTTCAGTTGTTTGGTTCACCTGCAATCCCAAAAAGAATGTTAAATCTCCCATTAAGCTCATTTCAAATTCATTCTCATTTGATTTGAAAATTCTGTGCAAAGGCCTTTATTGGTGGAGCAAAAATTATGTCATCAACATAAATTTGGACCACAATTATTTGATTTTTTACTATTTTTGTGAACAAAGTTTGATCAACATTACCTCTAGAGTATCCTTTTTCAAGTAAAAAGGAACTCAAACGGTCATACCAAGCTCTTGGAGCTTGCTTAAGACCATAGAGAGCCTTATTAAGCTTGAAAACATGGTTAGGATATTTTTCATTTTCATATCCAGGAGGTTGTTCAACAAAAACATTTTCCTTTATATATCCATTTAAGAATGCACTTTTGACATCCATTTGATAGACTTTAAATTTCATGGAGGATGCAAAAGCAAGGAAAATTCTGACTGCTTCTAGTCTAGCTACAGGGGCATATGACTCTTCAAAATCAATTCCAAACTCTTGATTGTACCCCTTTGCAACTAGCCTAGCTTTATTCTAATTACCTGACCAGATTCATTCAATTTGTTTCTGAAGACCCATCTAGTGCCAATCACTGCTTGGTCACTAGGCCTAGGTACTAATTCCCATACTTGATTTCTTTCGAATTGATGAAGCTCATCATGCATGGCATTAATCCAATCAGAACTGGATAAGGCTTCATCAATTGACTTGGGTTCAATTTGGGAAATTAGAGCTAGTGAGTCTTCTTCAATATTTGCAAGAAGGATGATCTGGTCCTTACTCTATCATTTAAATTGCCAACTACACTGTCTAATGGGTGATCTCTCAGATATCGAGGTTCAGAAATTACCTGTTGAGAAGTGCCCACTTCTGGAGCAATGTTACCTGACCCACTTGAAGATGGTGAGTTGTTGTTCAGGTTCTCTTCATTATTGACAAGCTCCTCAACAGTTGGTGAAGAATCCACAATGAGGTCATCCTCTTCATTGTCTTGTCTTTCCCTGCAAGATTTAGAATCATTAGTGGAAAAGGAATTTTCATCAAAAATAACATGTGGAGATTCTTCAACAGTTTTGGTTTTTAGAATGTACACTTTGAAAGCCCTTGACACTTCAGAATAGCCAAGGAAGATAGCTTCCTGACTTTAGCATCAAACTTGTCAAGGTTTTCTGTATTATTGTGTACAAAGCATTTGCACCCAAAAGTTTTGAAATAAGAAACAGTTGGCTTTTTGTTTCTCAACAGTTCATAGGGGGTTTTTCTGATCTTTGGTCTGATCAAAGCTCTATTTAGGATATGATTGGCTGTGTTAACAGCTTCAGCCCAGAAGGATTTGGGCAGATTACTTCCTATGAGCATGGATCTAGCCATTTCCACAAGAGTTCTATTCTTTCTTTCCACAACTCCATTTGTTCTGGAGTTCTAGGTGAAGAAAACTTGTGAAATATTTGAAATTCAGCACATAGATCAGAAAAGGATGTGTTATCAAATTCACCCCCATGATCAGTTAAAATGTTTTGATTTTATATGGATAAGTTGTTAAGATAGTGGTACAGAAATTCCTGAATTCAAGGCAAGTATCACTTTTGTGGGAGAGAAAGATAACCCAAGTAAATCTAGTAAAATCATCAATGATTACAAACCCATATCTTTTGCCACTTAAGCTTAGAACTCTTGTTGGCCCAAAAAGGTCCATGTGAAGAAGTTCTAGTGGGCTAGATGTAAGTACCTCATTGAAGGTTTTAAAAGATTTCCTAGTTTGTTTTCCTTTAGCACATATCCCACAAACTTGATTTTCAACTTTAGAGAAGGATTCAGGAAGACCCTTAACCAAATTCAATCTTAATAACTTATCCATTGTTCTGAAACTTGCATGGCCAAGTCTTTTGTGCCAAGTCCATGCAATTTCATCTTATTTGCAACAAAACAAAGATTTTCAGAAAAGTTTTATTTAGGTTGATCATGTAGACAATTTTCTCTTTTTCCAAAGAATTTGATTTTATCAGATGATGAGTCAATTATCTTACAAAAATCAGATTCAAACACAACTTTGTGACCTTTGTCACATAGTTGGCTGATACTGAGCAGATTATAATCAAGACCATCAACTAATAAAACATTATCTACTGAGTTTGAAGAAGTTTGACCAACCTTTCCAGATCCTAAGATCTTTCTTTATTTTTACCTCCGAATGTAACTGACCCCCCTCCTTTTCAAAGCAGGAATGAGAATTTGGCTCTATCTCCAGTCATGTGTCGTGAACACCCACTGTCAAGGAAACATACATTGGAGTTGGGTGCACGACCTTTCTGCAACAAGATCAGTGGAGAGAAGATTTTGGTACCCAAACAGAGTTGGGACCATCAGAATGTTTGGACATTGTTAGTAAATCCTTTCTCACCCAAATTGACTTGTTTTTTATTTTTGTTTTGTTAAATTGGTGGTTTCAGTCTTTTTAGGTTTGTTCTTTTTCTTAGGAATGAAAGCACCAACATTTTTGTTTTTGGTAGGAGGGGAGTTTTTCATTTGAAAATTGGAGTTCGGATGAGGAGGTGGAATCCAGGATTTTGTTGGTACATCAAAAATTTGGATGAAGGATTGAGGATATACCAACAGGGGTGTTATACCATTGGCTCCAAGGATGATCCAGTCATTTTGCAGTGTGTCTTGGAGGTCCAAGGTTTTCATGAATTATTTCTTTGACTTTTCTTATTTTCAAAATTTATTTGATTTTTGGTTGAGTGTTTGCAGCTTTGATGTTGAGCAGGTCGACCTCTCTGTACTGGTGTCGACACAGCAGCCACAGAAGCCTTGTTCTTGTGGACTGGTGTCGACCTGTCAGGAGACTGAGTCGACCTGGTTGTCTTCTTTTGTTTTGAGTTTTTGAATTTTGATGTTTTGTTAAGGTTTTGTTGCTGTTTGTTGAATTTCTGTGTTTTCAAGATTAGGACCCTTGACAAATTTAATTAGTGGTGCTTTGTTTTTTCTCACCAGATTTGTCTTTGATGGGTTTCTTTTTGTTGAATCCTAATCCATGAGAGGTGGTTGTCATGGTGGTTCCTAGCAATGCCTCTAAGTTATCTTACCTTTTGTGAAGGTTTGGATAACTTCATCCCTTTCTTTTAGCTGGTTTTTAAGAGCTTCAATTTCTTCAATTTTCTGTGTTTCTGTTTTTCAATTTCCAGCTTTTCAGTTAAGTTTCTGAATTCTTGGGAGGCCTTTTGAGAGGCAAGTTTTAGTTCATCAAAGGTTCAGGAGATTTTCTTTTTCTTCAAGCAATTCTGTTATTCAGTTTCCAGTTCACAAGTTCTATGGTTGAAGATTGGTTATGGTAAAGATTTTCAATTTTTTTTTTGATGTGTGTTTTCTTTTCTCATTTCAGAATATCTTTCAACCAGTTCTGCATACACATCCTGCCAATCTTCAACAGTATCTTCAAAGGAAGTATTTACCTTTCATCTGTGCTGTTGGCCATGAAGCAAACCTCCTCACTTTCAGAGCTTGAGGATTTCTTCTCTTCTTCTTCCTCACTTGAGTCTTCGTCAGACCAAGTGGCCACCATGGCCTTTGGCTTCTTGTACTTCTGGAATTTCTTGTGCTTATCCTTCTTGTCTCAGGACACTCTCTTCATGTGTCCTGGTTTGTTGCACCTGTAACAGACATATTTTCGTCATTTGTGATCGATTGTGAGTGTTGAAATTAGAAAAGGAAGTGTTTTTTACCTGAGAAAGACTTCTTTTTTCAGACATTTTCCTTTTCTGTATTTCAAGAATTTCTGAATTGCCTAGTCATGAGGGCATTTCATCCTCATTTGACTCAGACTCCTCAGAACTTGTTTTCTCCTGACTTTTATCTTTATTGCTTGAAGAGGCCTTAAGTGCCATAGGCTTGGTCTTAATTATGTGTTCTTCATTTCTTTTTAAGTTGATTTCATATGTCATTAAGGATCCAATCAATTCATCCAAAGAGATTTTGGACAGATCTTTTGAATCTTCAATGACAGTGGCCTTTGTATGCCAAATTGAAGAAAGTGAACGTAAATTTTTCTTACCAAGTCTGCATCTGTATATTCCTTACCCAAGGCCTTCAATCCATCACAATCACCATGAACCTGGCAAACATTTCAGAAATTTTCGTTAGACTTCATCATGAAAAGTTCATATTCTGAAACTAAATATTTGCCTTAGTCTCCTTACTTGAGATGTTCCCTCATAGAGTAATTCGAGTTTATCCACATCTCTTTGGCAGATTTGCACATTGAGATTCTCGAATACTCCTTGGGATGGACAGCACATTGAATCATGTTCATGGCACTATAATTCAATGTAGCTTTCCTTATTTGTTCCCTAGTCCAGGTGTCTTCTTCTCCCTGGTTTCATAGGGACCCACTTCTACTACTTTCCAGATCTCATAGTTCTGGGCCCTTAAGAATACTTGCATTCTGTTTTTCCAATAAGAATAGTCCGTCCCATTAAAGAATGGTGGCCTATTTATGGAATGACCCTCAGCTATGAAACCTTTGGAATCCATGACTCTAAAGCGGCAGAAAGAAAATGAGAAAACAAACAAGCAAACACTCAAACACACAACACTCAGAAACAAAAAACTACTCAGATCAAATCAGATCAAGGTAAACCCGCTCTGATACCAATTGAAGGATCGAGGAAAAGGTGTGGATAAGATCTAGAAGGGGGGGATGAATAGATCTATGCCACTTTTTGCGGAAGCTTAAACAGTTTAAAAACACTTTTGAATCAGAGGCAATTTTATCAGTGAAAAACCACAGATCTGATGAGATTTGAGTGAGTTGGTAAAAATAGATATGAAATCAGTTGATTAAGTGAACTTTAACGATCCTATGCAAGCATCTAACGGATAATGAAATCAAACCACAGATAGACAAGTGCACAAGGATTTTTAGGTGGTTCGGAAATCACCCAAGTGATTCCTACATCCACCCCTCACACCCTGTGAGGATTCACTAAAACAAACGGGTACACACCCACTGGAGCCTGACAACTCCAACATGAGAGCTTACAACTCACACAACTTCTAGAGCAAGACTACTCTAGAACCACTGAGCAAGACTGCTCAACACAACCTTGAGTTAGACAACTCAAACTGAGCACGACGGCTCACACAACCTGAGCACAATGCTCACACAACTTGAGCACAATGCTCACACAATGGTTGCTAGACACCAACTCAAGACATAGACCTTCTAGCACAGATCTAGTCGAAAATGAGAGCACTAATGAGAGCTATGCAGAAGCACTTGCATAATCTCAAAAGATATCTCAGAAGAACAGAAGTACAGTGAATTGTATTAAATAGCTTCGTTCTTCAAGTGTACTCCCTTGTAGAAGCTTGGATTGGGAAGAGGCTTGCAGTCTTGAAGTCCAAAACCGATGCTCTGCACTTTGGAGTTGTTGGATCTTCCTTGAGTTCTTCTCCAACGAAGGCTTCTACAGGATCTGCTTCCTTGGGATGCTTCAGAGGTTTCTTCAAGGATCACACTCCAATTCTCACACTTGAATGGTGAGAATTGGTCTTCTGGAAGCACTCGTAGAGCAGAGGAGGGAGACAACCTCTTGTAGCCGCCGGAAACTTCCAGGAGGCTCTAAGAGCTTTGTTGGGTCTCTCTTGGATGGATGGCCAATAGAGGGCCTTTTATACCCAAAAGAGTCCAAAGATACCTTTAGGTATAAGGGCACACGATCCTAGGTTGATTCCCCATCGGCCTGGGCTGACACGTGGCAGCCATCCACTTTAAGTTGCAAACTTTCCGGTGTGTCGACCTGCCCTGGTGGTGTGTCGACACACTGTCCCAAATATGAGAACTGATGTTCTTGGAAGAAGGTCCCGTGTCGACCTGCTCTGAGAGTGTGTCGACCTGCTGTCCCAATCTGCAAACTAGCTGTTCTGGGAACTGGGTCCAGTGTCGACCTGCTCTGAGAGTGTGTCGACCTGGGTACACTTATTCCTGGAATCTGCAACTCGTGTCAACACTCTTGACATGTGTCGACACAGTCTAGGCAATTCTTCAGCTTTTGCCTTGAGACTGAGGTGATGTGTCGACACCATTGAGGGGTGTGTCGACACTTCTTTTGTAAAAAAGGGTTTGTACCTGAAAATTAAACACATATATCATTAGTAAAAGTTTTATTATGAGTACAAATGATAAATGTTCAGGTATGATGTTTTTGACATGTTTCATTTCAATTGCTTTAAAATTACTCTTGTCATCATCAAAATAGGAGGGAAATGATATGAATATGCATTCAACCCAACAGTGATATCTGCTCTGCTAACCCTTGAACACAGTAACGGACTGCAATCTTGAAATTATTTTAATAAATAAAGCATGACACATGACCCCTTTCAACTCCATGATTTCTATGTCACATGCACACACTTGAAACCATCCAAATATGGCTTAATTTGGCATGAAATTATTCATAATGTATCTTAATTATGTAATTAAATTACCCATATTTTAATATACTTGTCTATCGTTTCTTAGCGTGTTTTGGGATACCGTTATCGCCCTCCACTGTTCTAGAATTCCTATGGAACGTCGAGCACTTGTTTCTATATACAACACTCTCTCTTGACTTGGACGAACTCTCATCGGATACTCCTTCTGTCAGACTAGTGAGTCTTGTTCAAGGCCTCCATAAGTCTCCTCTGTCATGGATTCCCACATGATACGACGCCGGTTGTACCCTAACACCTATTACACCCTTTAGGGGTCAGCATGATCCAAATGGCTATTAGAAGTTCGCTGGTTATCTTGAATCACGCGGACCTCTAGACCTGTGCTTAACTTGCCGTGGTATAGGGTCGTGAGTTCCACCTGTGCCAACACAGAACGCGCGTGTTGTGCAACTGTATATTGCCGTTACTCGGTTTCATGTGCAATGTCCACTAGCTCTCATCTATACTCTACTTGCTCATCTATTCACGTTCACTCTACTATCCCGTCTATTCATCTAGTGCTCTCATTTATTTCTCGGTACTCTTATTGGCCATTGACTGATTGTCTAAAGATAAACAATATAACCAATGCCTGGCATATATAAAGGGCCCGATCTGGTTCGGGATGTGCGCCCGAAAGTGCTAGTGCCCATGGGAGTTAAATGATAGAGGTGTTGGCAGTACACTCGAGTGCTATGTATCTTGACTATCTAAATGACAATAAAAAAGTGCTATATTCTCTCGTTGTCCGGTTGACAACAAAGTGCTATACTTACTCATTGTGCTATTGATACTGTGCTATTTGTGCTATGGCCATCCCGCTATTTGTTGCTATACTCGACTCTCGTGCTATATTGGAAATTTGTGCTATTTCGTTCACGTGCTATCATGCTATCTCTCATGTTACTTGACTCTCTCGCTCTATCATTAGTTACTCTGCCTTTTAATACATTAATCATTTAAATCCTGTGACTATTAAGATTTAAGCTACTGGGCATTATCGCTCACCTTGCGTTATTTGTCGTGTGTTCTCAGGGTGAGACCGAGGATGAACTTACACTCAAGAGGATGGGAACGACCAAGAGTGAAGTCATGAGTACCTAGTGTCTTAGTATTATGATTAGGGGTTTGTTAGTCTTTTACTTTTATTTCAATGTAATTGGGCCCTATAGAATGGCTCTAATATTAGTGGTTGTAACTAGACATTGGAAAGTTATTAATGAGAATAATTTTCTTTAGCATTAATCATTGTGTAATGATTGATGTCTAGTACTCACGCTATACCCATTTACTTGGAACTGCCTACGTTTCGATATTCCACATGGGGGCGTGACAGTTTTTGTGGTAGTAGAGCCTAGGTGTTCTTAAGTATGGATGATCTAGGTTGACCAGCCTCGACTAGAGTCAATTCCTACCAATGTGAGTTATGGTTAGAGTCATGGGTAAATAGCTAAAATGAACTCACACACGCACGAATTAAGTTTCACATCAAATCATGACAATAAGTTATTTTGTAGGAACTAAGCAATCAAGATGACTGCTGAACATGCTCAAATGAGGGGCATCCAACATACCATCCAAGAACTGACGCGCGCAATTATGCAAGCTACCCAAGGAGGTGGCAATCGTGGTGCAGGCGACTTGCATCGTAACTTCCAGAGTCTAAACCCACCTAGGTTTAGTGGATCAACGGATCCGAATGAAGCAGAACATGGCTCAAAGAAACGGAAAGAATCTCTGTGTCATGCAATGCGCAGCGGGGGATAGCTACTGCTAGCACATTCCAACTTGAAAAGGACGCCGAGCTTGGTGGGAGTCTGTGAAGCGACCAAAGCTAATGGTCAGTTCACCTGGACCGAGTTCAAAGAAGCTTTTAATTCCAAATATTTCTCAGAGCTCCAAGAAAGGAAGGCTGCCGAATTTGCTGCTCTTAAGCAGGGAGACCTGACAGTGGCTGAATATGAAGCCCAGTTCTCTAGACTGGGCAAGGTATGCGGAACACCTGGTGAACATGGAGAGAATGAAGGCTAAGCGCTTCCTCAACGGCCTTAAGCCTCAATACATCCCAATGGCACCTCTCACACTAGACCTACGCCGAGATGGTGAAAAAGGCTCAACTGCTAGAATGCTACGGACTTCACCGACCGTATCAAAGGGAAGTTCGTGAAAAAGGAAATGATTAGTCATCTGCTAAGCTGAACAATGGCAAGAAGCGTCCCTTCAAATCACAGAAGGACTCAGCCAAGAAAGGAAACCTAAAGTTATTGTCCCCAACACTCAAACCAAAGGTAACTGCAAGCACTGTGACAAGCCAGGTCACACTACGGAGATGCTGGAGGAAAGTCGGCACATGTCTGTGCTGCGAAGTCACGAGCACCGCATCCCGAGTGCCCGCTGCTGAAAGAACATAAGAGGCACCCTAATGCGCCTAAGAAACAGTGCCGACTGCAAGCCCTACATGATGAGGAACCCACTACGGAGGGTGGTGTGGTAGAAGGTACTCTACAAGTCTTCTCCTATCAGCTTTTGTCTTATTTGATACTGGAGCAACTCATTCATTTATATCTCAACACTTTGCTGATACCCTAACTGCAAAATCTATATCCATGGGTTTGAGTTCTCTATCACAACGCACTAGGGGAAAAGGAGAAATTGAACAAATACTTTCATCTGCCGATGTAATGATCGAAGACCATAACCTAAAAGCCGACCTGGTGTGTACCCATGGAAGGCTATGATGTAATTTTGGGAGCCGACTGGTTGTCCACATATGGAGCAAGTGTCGACTGTAAGAAAGGAAGGTACCTTTAGTGACTTTCCTAAATGGCATTCTATGGGATTAGACATAAGAGACGGATGTCTCTAATCTCCGCATAAAAGCCCCAATATGATAAGGAAAGGTTGCATTGCTTTCTTGCGGCCAGTAGTGGAAAAAGAAGGGTTCTAGATAGAAACATCCACATAGTCCAGGATTTCCCCGATGTGTTTCTGAAGATCTCCAGAGATTCCTCCGGAACGAGATGTCAACTTCGCCATAGAGTTGATCCCTGGAGCTTCCCCGGTATCACGACAACCGTACCGGATGTCACCTGCTGAGCTAAAGGATTGAAGACGCAACTGATGGAGCTATTAGAGAAGGGGTTCATTAGACTGAGTACTTCCCCATGGGGAGCACTTGTGCTATTCGTCAAGAAGAAAGATGGATCGATGAGGCTGTGCATCGACTATCATCAACTCAATCAGCTCACCATCAAGAACAAATACCCATTGCCCAGGGTCGATGAACTATTCGACCAAATATCAGGAGCTCAATATTTCTCCAAGATCGATCTTCATCTGGCTATCACCAAATGAGGATCAAGGATGACAATATCTTCAAACGGCTTTCAGGAGCAGGTATGGACATTATGAATTTGTCGTTATACCTTTTGGTCTAACCAATGCTCCTGCAGCCTTTATGCAACCATGAACAACATATATCGGCCATACCTTGACAAGTTGTGGTCGTCTTCATCGACGATATCCTCATTTATTCAAAACCAAAGAAGAGCATGAAGAACACCTGAAGATTGCATTGCAAGTCTTGCGAGACAACAAACTGTACGCAAAGCTTAGCAAGTGTGAATTCTGGCTCGAAGAAGTGTCCTTTTTGGGCCATGTCATCTCAAAGGACGCATCTCAGTTGACCCTCCAAAGTCGAAGCTGTACTCAACTGGGAGAGACCAACCAACGTCACCGAAATCAGAAGCTTCTTAGGACTGGCTGGCTACTACAGGCGGTTCATCAAGGACTTCTCCAAGATCGCCGTTCCTCTCACGCGACTAACACGAAAGGAGAATCCATACTCCTGGAGTAAAGAGTGTGAGAAAAGTTTTCAAACTCTTAAAGATTGCCTGACCTCAGCACCTGTCTCGCTCTGCCAATAGGGAGAAGGTTTCTCTGTCTACACCGAGCCTCGGGAATTGGGCTAGGGTTGTATTGATGCAAAAGAAGGGTTATTACTTATTCTCAAGACAACTGAAGACGCATGAAGTCAACTACCCCGTGCATGATCTGGAGTTGGGGCCGTGGTCTTTGCCTTGAAGATCTGGAGACACTACTTGTATGGTGAGAAATTCACTGTCTACTCAGACCATAAAAGCCTGAAGTACTTATTCTCCCAGAAGGAACTCAACATGAGACAGAGAAGATGGTTAGAATACCTAAAAGATTTCGACTTCAACATCCAATACCATCCAGGCAAGGGAAACTCCGTGGCTGATGCTCTTAGTAGAAAGCCGATGGCATCTGTTTCAAGTCTAGTCCTTGGCGAGATGCAACTACTAGAACAATTCACAAGGTTAGACTTAAATATTAACATAGGGATGATCGAGTCTTGGTTTCCAATATCAAGATTCAATCTGATCTGTTAGAGGAGATCAAAGCTCAACAAGATGATGATCCATTCTTAGTTCGCGTCAAGAAACTCTAGCCGAAAGACCGGACTTTGCCATGACCGAAGATGGAAGGCTTGTCTTTCAAGGAAGGACATGCGTTCCTGACAATGAAGAACTGAAGAGAAGATTAATGGATGAGGCTCACAAGATGAAGTACACTATTCATCCTGGAGGTACCAAAATGTACCAAGACATGAAAAGAACGTTTTGGTGCCGAACATGAAGAGAGAGGTAGCCGAGCGTTGCTCATGCATGCCTTACTTGCCAACAAGTAAAAGTGGAACACCTACGCCCTGCTGGTGTACTCAGACCGCTAGATATTCCGGAATGGAAATGGGAAAGCATTGGCATGGACTTCATCATAGGTTTACCAAGACTCGTGGTGGACTCGACTCCATATGGGTTATTGTAGACCGACTAACCAATCTTTCCACTTCCTAGCCATAAAGAGTAAGTGGTCGGTAGAGGTACTAGCTGCCCTATATGTCAAGGAGATAGTGAGACTGCACGGAGTTCCATCATCCATGGTCTCGGATCGAGATCCAAGATTCACATCTCATTTTTGGAAAGGACTGCAAGGTGCACTGGGTACTAAACTCAACTTTAGTACCGCCTTCCACCCACAAACTGATGGGCAGACTGAAAGAACCAACCAAATAGTGGAAGACATGTTGAGAGCTTGCACTATAGACTTCCAAGGATATTGGAACAAACACCTACCTCTTATTGAGTTCGCCTATAACAACAGTTGCCAGGCGAGCATCAAGATGGCACCGTTCGAAGCACTCTACGGAAGGAATTGTAGATCTCCTACATGCTGGAATGAGGTTGGAGAACAGCAGTGGCTAGGCCCAGACATGGTGCAACGTACCACAAAGGACATACAAGTGATTAGAGATCGGCTTAAGACTGCTCAGTCCAGACAAAAGAGCTATGCCGACAAAAGAAGGCGGGACTTAGAATTCCAAGTCAGTGATCATGTGTTCTGAAGGTGTCACCTACTCGTGCATCCAAAGATTGGTGTGAAAGGAAGCTCAGTCCTAGATTTATCAGTCCTTTTGAAGTACTCGAAAGGATTGGTGAGGTGCATACCGACTGGCGTTGCACCCGATCTGGCATGTGTACACAATGTGTTCCATGTCTCCATGCTCAGGAAATATGTATATGATCCTACATATCATTCGCCACGAAAGTTGTTGCTGACAAAGATGTGACATACGAAGAGAAGCCAGTCAAGATACTGAACAGAAGGTGGCAACAGCTCAGGACCCGTCCCTTCACGTGGTTAAAGTCTTATGGAATAACCGCGGAGTGAAGAAGCCACATGGAACCGGAAGGAACTATCAGACAGAACTACCCCGATCTTTTCGGTAAGACATTCCCTCCATTATGATCATATGAATTGGGGACCAAAGTCTTTTTTAAGAGGGGGAGGATGTAGCAACCTGGATTTTTGGAAAATAAAAAAAAAATTTATAATAATAAAAATAAAAGTAATTAGAAAATTAAATAAAAGAGAATTAAATAAACCATAAATGAAAAAGTAATAGGCTTTGTTAAATGGACCCATTAGAAATTAGTGGTCCAAAATAAGGATTTTTAAAGGAAGAATAATAGGAAAATACCTTAAATTCGTAATTAAATTATTACTTAAATAGAAAAGAGGTATTTAATGTATTAAAATAGAAGTTGAGTTGGATTGGGATTCCTAAACCTACCATAATGGGTTGGCCACAAATTTAGCTCCCATCCTAACCCAATTAGGAGTTCTCATGCTTAGAAAGGGGAGAGGAAATAGGAAATCCCGAAATTAATAGTAATTAGAGTCCTATTAGGAAATAGAAAGGGGAGAGACATAAATATTCTCTTTAAACCCCCATGGCCGCCCTAACTCGTACCCAAGACTTGTTGGACCAGGAGGAGAGGCCAAGGAGGAGGGGATTTCGTGGGAAGAAGCATTTCTCAAGCTCTCTCTCTCTCGTTCTTCAAGTTCTAGCCCTAGAAGAGGAAATCATCCAAAGATAGGCATTCTCACGAGCATAAACCATGAAAATTCATCTGTAGGATGTTGCGTCCATCAGGAACAAAAGCCCTTTGGTTTCATAATTTTCCATCGAGCATATCTTTTGTTCTTGATTTTTCATGTTCTGCAACTTACATGACCCCGAACCCTTTTCAAAAATCTAGATCTCCATGTACCCTCTATCCCATTCCACGAAAATTTTACTGGAGAAGCGGATGGCTATTAGGGATCTTTTGCCCCTAAAAGCCCTAATTTTCATGCATCTTATCTTGTGAATTAATTCTTGCATCTCAACTGTTCTCAGTATTATGTTCTCCATGTTTGATTTAATTAAAGCCCATCGAAACCATGCTTGTTTTCCAATTCCTAATTACTGTAAGTACCCATGTGAGTCTAGATCAATTTTCAACTAGTTTCATGATTTTCCATTACTTGTACAATTAGTTATGAATTTTTGAACGTCCCTGTGTCAAAACATGGTAAGTTTGGACCAAGAACATGTCAGATCTCTATCGAACTCAGGCCACGAGCCTGAGAATGCGATGGCCCGATAGGCCGCATTCTCAGACAGATCGCGACAAGAATCACCGTCACGATCTGATCGCGATAGGACCACCGTCGCGACCTGACCTTCTGGTCTGACAGACCTGTCGCCTTCTTCATATGAACTCGTCGCGTTCTCTTCTTTTGAACTGACTGACCCGTCGCGACCCGTTAACGACCCTGTCGCATTCTATGCAGGCCCTGTCACGACCCTTACAGGGTTATCGCGTTCTGCACTTTTTCATGAAACCCCCCTATTTTTGAAAGTCTTGTTTTTCTACAGTGATATCATGCTTTGCTAACCCTTTTGAACACAGTAAACATAACTGTAAATCTTGAACTTATTTTAATAAAATAAAAGCCATGCACATGACCCTTTCATACTCCATGATTCTCTATGTCACATGCACACACTTTGAACCATCCAAATATGGCTTAATTTGGCATGAAATTATTTCATAATGTATCTGGTAATTTATGTAATTAAATTACCATATTTTAATATACTTGTCTATCGTTTCTTGCGTTGTTTTAGGAATACCGTCATTGATGCTCCACTGTTCTAGAATACCTCTAGAACGTCGAGCACTTGTTTCTATATGACGAACTCTCCGTCGGATACTCCTTCTGCCGGACTAGTGAGTCTTTGTTCAAGGCCTCCGTAAGTATTCCCACATGGTTGATGAGCAGGTTGTACCCTAACACCTATTACACCCTTTAGGGATCATCATAATCTAAACGGCTATTCGAAGTTCGCTCTTATCTTGAATCACACCGGACCTCTGGACCTGTGCTTAACTTGGCCAGTGGTAGGGTCGTGAGTTCCACCTGACTGCCAACACCGAACGCGCGTGTTGTGCAACTGTTACTATCGCTCGTTACTCGACGTTTCACGTGCAATGTCCACTAGCTCTCATGTATACTCTACTCGCTCATCTATTCACGTTCACTCTACTATCTCGTCTATTCATCTAGTGCTCTCATCTATTTCTTGGTACTCTATATTGGCCATTGACTGATTGTCTAAAGATAAACAATATAACCAATGCCTGACAATATATAAAGGGCCCGATCTGGTCCTGGGATGTGCGCCCGAAAGTGCTAGTGCCCATGGGAGTTAAATGATCAGAGTGTTTGGCATTACACTCGAGTGCTATCTATCTCGACTATCTAAATGACAATCAAAAAGTGCTATATTCTCTCGTTGTCTGTTGATAACAAAGTGCTATACTATACTCATTGTGCTATTGATATACTTGTGCTATGGCCATCCCGCTATTTGTGCTATACTCGACTCTCGTGCTATATTTGGAAACTTGTGCTATTTCGTTCACGTGCTATCATGCTATCTCTCATGTTACTTGACTCTCTCGCTCTATCATTAGTTACTCTGCCTTTTAATACATTAATCATTAAAGCCTGCTTGACTATTGAGATTTAAGTCCTACTGGGCGTTATCACTCACCTTGTGTTATTTTTCGTTGTGTTCTCAGGTGAGACCGAGGATGAACTATATACACTCAACAGGACGGGAACGACCAGGAGTGAAGTCATGAGTACCCTAGTGTCTTAGTATTATGATTAGGGTGTTAGTTTAGTCTTTTACTTTTATTTCAATGTAATTGGGCCCTATAGAATGGCTCGGATATTAGTGGTTGTAACTAGACATTGGAAAGTTATTAATGAGAAGAATTTTTTTAGTATTAATCATTGTGCAATGGTTTGATGTCTAGTACTCGCACTATACCCGTTTACTTGCAACTGCCTCACATTCTGATATTCAGCGTCGGGGCGTGACATCACCATAGCTTTCAGTCATTTGTTCTGGGATGGCGATCTCACCTGGTACCCAGCAATGACAGCATTGGTGGAGCCACCATCAACAATCACCTCCAAGCGACAATTTCTTGGGAATGGTGAGGATATTGGAGAATTGGATCCATTCTATGACAACAACACTGTAGACGAGCTCTCGCCAAGGTATCTTGGCCTCCTAAACATTATGTATTTTCAATTATTTTTTCTAAGTTTTCTTTCATTCCTCATTCACCTCCCCTTGTCCTCCAACTCTCCTCTAATGCTCTCAAGGCATTAACCACTCCTTCACCTCACTTCGTCCTTTCTTTCGATGGCACGATTTTTTCCTTCTCTTGGTGCCTTTCAATGTCCCTAGTTTGTCTCTTTAGTATGCTTTATTTATTTCAAAAAAAAAAAACTTTCTACTCTTTCCTCACTCCCCCCAACGATTGGACAGCGGTCCCCGTCTTCCCCTCTCTTTCTTCGAACGGATATCCCCGTATTTCCCTTCTCTTTCTTCGGACGGTGATCCCCGTCCTTCCCTTCTCCCTCTCCTGACGGCGATCCCCATCACCCCACTGCAACCACCTCTCCTGACGGTGATCCCCGTCACCATACTGCAATCACCTCTCCTTACGGCAATCCCCATCATCACACTGCAATCACCTCTCCTGATGGTGATCCCCGTCACCCCGCTGCAATCAACTCTCCTGACGGCGATCCCCGTCACCCCGCTGCAATCACCTCTCCCGACAGCGATCCTCGTCACCCCTCTACATTCAACTATTGGACAGTGATCCGTGCCTTTTCCTTCTCTCTTCTCTTCTAGCTGGAGCGACGACCCCCACTCACCAGCACACATAATCGCCATGGACTTTTTGGGTGAGGGGCCTTCTGTTCCCCTGCACCACAGCTTCGCTGTAGGCACCCTGAGCTCGGGTGGTCTTCCTCCACCTCCAGACCCATCGGAGGATCCCTGCAGCTGTGCCGCATCTTTTCCTTTCCCTTCCAATAAGCCTCTAGATTCTCCTCCAGAGTGCCTGTGGGTTTTAATTATAGTTTAGGATCAAGGGTAGAATCTAGCAAGTCCTCATCCCCGCCTAGGAAGAGCAAGGGCAGTATCATTCCCCATAGGTATCTAATAGATTTGGCTCAAAGGTGCAGCACTCTTCTAGCTGTTGAAGAGTTCGTCCAGGAAGTAGTCGTCCTAAACATAGAAGCTTAGCATGAAGAGGGGAGGCTAGATGATGTATTGGAATTTATGAAATCTTAAATGATGAGGACCCGGTGGATGAGGAGGATGGTGAAATAGAGGACGCTGCCGAAATGTATGCTAGTGGCATGAGGAGATTCGATGAGCCCACATCGACAGTGGATGAACCCACCAAGGAGGTAAACATCGGGACAGATGAAGAACCCAGGCTTCTAACCATAGCTTCCAGTCTCCCTCTTGAAGAAGAAGAAGAGCTTATAGAAATATTGAGTACAAAGACTCATTTGCCTGGTCATATGACAAATGTCCGGCATTGACCTTGCATTAGGGGAACATAGGCTGATCTTGAAGCCAGGGGCAATAGCTGTGTTAAACAAAAATTGAGATGATTCCACCCCCATATTGCATTAAAGATGAAAGAGGAGATTGACAAACTACACAAAGCTAAGTTCATCCGTGTAGTACTCTATCCTCTATGGGTGGCCAACACAGTCCTGGTAATGAAGAAGGACGAAAGAGTACGAATCTGCATTGACTTTTGGGACTTAAATAGAGCATGTCCTAAGGATGATTTCCCATTACCTCATTTGGATGTCCTAATTGATAACACCGCTGGGTTTGAAACTCTCTCATTCATGGATGGTTATTCAGGCTGTAATCAGATCCGTCTAGCCCTGGAGGACCAAGAGAAAACATCCTTCACCACGCCATGGGAAACGTATTGCTATGTGGTTATGCCGTTTGGATTGAAGAATGCCGGCGCCACTTATCATAGGGCAATGCTAGCAATCTTCCACGATATGATTCACATTCATGTTGAGGTTTGCGTGGATGACATTGTGGTGAAGTCTCGAACTAGAAGAGAACATTCCTCCGTGCTTGCCAAGTTTTCAACGCGCACGAGAGTACCAATTGAAGATGAATATGAAGAAGTGCGTGTTGGGGTTTCCTCAGGCAAGCTATTAGGATTTATAGTCAGCAAACGGGGGATTCAAATAGACCCGAACAAGGCCAAGGCAATAAATGAGATGCCTCCTCCTTAGAATATATCTGAACTTCGAGGATTGATCGGTCGACTATAGTTCATAAGGAGATTTATATCTCAGCATTCTCAAAGGTGTTGTCCTATCTATGAATTGTTAAAAGGAGGAGTCAAATTCGAATGGAACACTAATTGCCAAGAAGCCTTCGATGAACTCAAGAGCTATCTTATGAATCCACCTGTGCTGCAGGCGCCTGTCCCAAGAAAACCCCTCATCCTGTATCTGTCGACTATTGAGGACTCCCTAGGAGCTGTCCCTGCACAACATGATGACACTGGCAAAGAGAGGGCAGTTTATTATTTGTCTAGGGTAGTGCAGAAACTATGGAGAAAACATGTGCAGCGCTAGTATGGGTAGTGCAGAAACTGAAGCACTACTTCCTAGCTCATCAGGTGAGTTTGATTTCTAGGATGGATCCCATCAGATACCTTCTAGAGAAGCCAGTCCTCGCCGACAAATTAGCACGTTGGCAGAGCTTCTTGTCCTAGTTCAACATCACCTTTGTAGTCCAAAAGGCTATAAAAGGGTATGCCATTGCCGAGCACCTTGCTCACCTTTCTCTTCCTCACAGTGACACGGTCCAAAAGATTTTCCTGATGAAAAACTGTCACTTATCTCTCTTGATTCCTTCTGGTCTCTTCATTTCAATGGAGTTCTTAATTCTAGGGGACGGGGCTTAGGTGTGTGCTGCTCACCCCAGAAGGAATCACCATTCTCTTGGCTTATCAAATCCAGTTCCCTGCCACCTACAACATTTCTGAGTATGAGGTTCTCCTAGACGGTCTCAAACGTGCATACCTCGTAGGTGCGCGTCAACTCAAGATCATAGGAGATTCTTAGCTCATCCTTCGGCAGGTCCTTTCTACTTACCGCACTCGTGACCCTAAACTCAAGCCTTATCAGGACTTGGTCACATTCCTAGCTAAGCGATTCTACAAACTCATCTATATTCACACTCCTCGCTCTCAGAATATCTTGGCTGATGCCTTGGCATCTTTGGCCTCATCCCTCTCCTTCCCTCCAGCCAGAGTGCTGAGACTATCATTGTCCAGAGGTGCGAAGCACCATCCACTCAGGATCCTTGGTTCGACAACCTCGAGAATTCTTTAGTTGTGAAGGCAGAGAGAAGAGAAGTGAAGGAAGTGATGCTTATGGAGCTAGGATAATAATGGAAGAAAAAAGACTATGATACCATGAGATTGAACGATATGCAAAGATGGTACCTTCCCAGAAGAAGCTGAGTAAAGATAGGAGAGCCATTCGTAGAGCCGCGTTAAGATATACTATTGTTGGAGAAGTTTTGTATAGGCGCGCTTTAAACGGGATGCTTCTCAGATGCTTGCCTGACAAAGAAGCCTGGAAGGTAGTGGAAGGAGCCCACTCTAGTGAGTGTAGAGGGCATGTGAATAGCCAGACGCTAGCTAAGAAAATCCTTAGGCAGGGCTATTACTGACCGACCTTAGAAGAAGATTGTGCCATCTACGTTCGTAGGTGTGTTAAGTGCCAGCTCCATGCCGACAAAATCCATGCTTCATCTTCCTATCTACATCCACTATCATCTCCTTGCCTTTCTCCATGTGGGCCTTTGATATCATTGGACCTCTTGGTGATCCTAATGCTCAAATCAAACAAAAATCATTCATTCTCACTGCTACTGAGTACTTCACCAAGTGGGCCGAAGCTAAAGCATTTGCGAAAATCAAAGGTTCAACCGTGTGTTGGTTCATCATGAAGAACATCATCTCGCGGTTTGGAGTGCCAAGCGGCATCGTCACCGACAACGGACCACAGTTCATATCTCAAGAGCTTCAGGACTTATGTAAGAAATTCAACATTTCTCTGCATCATTCGTCTCCGTACTATCCACAGGGCAACGGTCAAGCCAAAGCCACAAACAAAACACTTTTGAAAATTTTAAAGAAAACTTGTGAGTCTCATAAATTTACTAATTGGCCTGAGAAATTGATTGAGGCTCTATGGGCCTACCGTACCTCCGTCCGCACGTCCACAGGGCAAACTCCCTTTTCACTCACTTATGGGATGGAGGCAGTATGTCCATATGAGATACTCATTCCTTCGCTAAGGGTACAGCTAGACAAAGAACTTAATCTTGATGAACGTCATGAGGCATTAATTACACAGCTGGAACTCCTAGACGAACGGCGTCTCGCCGCGGCCGATCATGTGCTTTCATATCAAAATAGACTCTCAAGATCTTTTCAAAAGAAAGTGATTGAACGGAAATTTCAAGAAGGAGACATATTTTTGAAGCGAATTTTCAAAACCTAGAGGTTCTAGGTCCAAATTGCAAGCTAATGGGAAAGTCCGTACGTCGTCAAGGAAGCGTACCCTGGGAATGCATATAGGGTAGTGAATGTCGATGGTGAGGAGCTGTCTCACCCGTGGAATGGTTTGTACCTTAAAAGATCTACCCTTAATGAAAGATTTTCTATAGCGACACTACCTTGCAAAAGAGTACCAGTAGTCTTGGGTCTCGTATCCTGTTATGGTTGTCATATAACCCCTATGTCCAGTCAACACACACAGCATGGCGACCCACGGTCGGTTTCCCTTAGACAAAGGTGTTCCTGCTTAGTCCTCGTATAGGGAAAGTGAAGGTCTATTCTCTTCTTACTCGGACAAGGCATAGGGGCAAAAGGATTGCTAACTTGTAGACGAAGGAGGGGGTAGATCATGTGTGAATGAAATCTCAAATAGAGACAGTCATTCAAATTTGCAAAAGAAAAAATAACAAAAATATAGAACAACAAATGAGTGAAAAAGGAGGATAGGGGCATGGCAAAGAGTGGCAAAGTCCCCGCGGGACGAAAATGAGCCCGGTCGTACGCATGCCCCAAACAAAAGACCACAAAGTCTCTGGACAATAGACAGAATCCACATGAGATGCCCCTAACTAGTCAACAAACCAGCATCCCGAGCACCGACGCTAAGTCTTACCCCCTTACGTCTTCAAATCCCCACTAATGGCCGAAACACTCCCACACGTGGTCTATGTAGGAACACTAATAACTAGGGGCAATCAACCATAGGGAGGCCAAGAACAAATGCACACTGCACCTGGGGTGCCTGACAACAGGAAATGGAAGATGAGGTTCATAACTAATCGCTCAAATGCAAAGGGTGTAGCTAGAGAAAATTCGAAAATTCAAAAACATTTAGAAATCTGAAAATAAAAAAAAATAGAAAACCCCAAAAAAATCCAAAAAAATAGAAACCAAAATTCCAAAAAATTAGAAAACCTCAAAATCCAAAAAAATAGAAAACCCCCCAAAATCTAAAAAAAAATCAGAAAGCCCCCAAAATCAAAAAATAGATGTACATATCGTTTTATTTAGCATGCATTGTCACTTTCTATTTTTTCGCTTATTTAATAAGGCTCAATCCCTTAACCATTGTGAAGTTAAAGTCAATCCTTGCTTAATGCAAGTGACTGAGTCAAAGAGCAGATCTAACTTGTTTTGCAAGTGTGCAGGGACAAGATGTTTTGAGCAACACAACTATGTACTTAATTTTCTCTCTCTCTCTCGCGGATCTCATTTTCCACTCATGTCAACCACAAACCATTCAAACATTCTTAAATAATGGCACAAAAGCAAAAATCCACTAACATAAACATCATATACAAGATAAAGGGGGAGGTGGCTCATAAACTCTTCATTGCCCACCACCACTCTCCCCAGATTCCTCCTGCCTCTCAGATGGGGGTGGCATGTCGCCGCCACCCCTAACACTCCGAGAGCTCGTCTCGCCTGCTCGTTACCTCTCTTCCTCCTCGTTCCTCCAACGGCTAGAGGAACCTGCCAAATACTGTCTCACGGAGGCGCCACTCGCTCCGCTTCTGCTCCGAGCCTAGCTCATTGTCGTCACCAAACCCCGGAGCTCCTCAATCCGGATCTGCTGCGCGGAACCTTGGTGCGCAGTCGGGTCAGCTCCACCTAGTCCACTGTCGACCCCTGCACACGCATCGCCAATAGCTCCATCAACAGCTCACCCACCTGAGTCACCGCCGCCTCAGCCTGTAGGTGCCACCGAGCCACCTCTCCCGCCGCCGTGTCAACCTACTCACGCAAGTGGACCATCTGGCCAGTGGCGATCCTCAGCTCTGCAACCTGTCCAAGCATGTCATCACACAATCTCAAATTAAAATGATCAGGTTAGAGTCACACTTACCCTCTCCTTTAGCGCAGCCTCTGCCTCCTCTGCCCTCCTCAAGGCACCCTCCAACTGACCAGCGAGATCAGACTGGAACCCTTTGCTGCCGCCCGAGACGAGGACACACCTGCTTGTGACGTACTCAGCCTCGGCAACTCCGCATGCTGCACATGAAACACTGTCAATATCTTTAAGCTGAAGGAATTGGTAGGTTACCGAAGTCTGAGTAGGTACTTACCAGCTGGTCCGCCTCTCTCCTGGCCACGTCCCGGTCCTACACGATGGAGTGCAGCATGGCCTGGAGCGATGCTATCTATCCGATCATGTCTGCCTGTAAGCCACCAAATCATGTTAGATCCAATTCAATCGATAGAATTTCACAAGGTCTAAGTTTTGAGATGTACCTGTCATCGGGCGCCCCTATAGACCCTCGCTCCATACTTCAAGGTGAAAGACTGTATGTATGCCTCGTCGGTCTACACGTTGGACGTGACCTGTCACCCTCGGTGCTCCCAATCTGCAATCTGCTCTCGGGCTCGCTCGCGCCAGTCGGTCTGTCGTGGAGTCCTCGAAAGCTCCGGCCATTCCTAGGGGTCCTGCCTCTGCTAGGGAACTCCACGGCACTCTGACGAAGTCTGAGCGACCGCTTGATCAGGTGCAGGTGCAGAGGTAGCACCAGGTCGAGAGCATGAACCCACGTCGCCCTACTGAAGTAGGGGCGGGCCTACTCCAACCAGGGCTGTTCTGTATCTCCCTCCTCTAGGTATGGCTACCACACCACCTGCACAACAAATAACACATCTTGTCAATAGCCCAAAGCATTTAAGAAAATCAAATAAGGATTAGAAGAGGGTTAGTACTTACATCCAGCTAAGGGTAGACGTCGATGGCATCCTGGATGGACGCCAGCTGCTCCTCCACGGGGTGCGTCTCTCGACACGGCACCCAACGCCTAGTTAGGGGCACGAGGCTCAGTCGCTCCAGAAGCCCCCTTCCCAGGCCTGGGAGGTGGAGGTAGGTCTAGACCTACAGAAAAGAAGCACAATTAGATCACATATTTGCAAGTAGGCAATTCATAAGTGAGGCAGAAGGAAGAGAAGAGTACCTGAAGGAAGGGGAAGAACCCGTTGATCGTCGTCTACCGGTCGGAGGACCCCAAGATGTCGAACTGATGTGCTAGAAGGGCGGCACCCCAAGCATACTCCCCTACCTGACCTAGGTCCTCCAGCAACGGTAAGAAGTGGTAGTGGATCGCGTTTTCCCTCGTAGCAAACAACAACCTCCCAAAGAAGAAGGTAAGGAAGCGACGCAGGTCCAAGTCTACCTGAGCCCCAGGCTCGCCGGCTAGGGTCTCCCTACACCCTCTCACCAACCGGTCGAGTTGCTCATCAACCGTCTCTCCGACCTCTCTACCTGTTTGCACCAACCCTACCTCTCCTGTAGGTCCACCCTAGGAACTAGTGAAGACCTATGACCTACTGTCAAGCCTAAGAGTCTCTGGGCAATCTCTCTATAGCACGGGTAGGTGAATCCACTCATCGGGCGGCCATAGATCCTCAACCCAGTGATCCAGCTCACATCCTCAAGATCAGGGATCATATGACCCCATGGGAACACAAAGGCCGTCGCCTCCGCATCCTACCAGCTCCTCAATGCCTGAGAAAAGGGAGTGTCCGCCCTCATTCTCTTCATCCTAAGGACCTCCCCGAAACCCATCTCATCTAGCCTCTCCCTCTGGAACCCCGGGAGAGCCAGGTACACTGCTAGCACCAAGAGCCAATACACCCTGGCCCTCATCTCGCCCTACAAGCACACATAAGAGGCAACCAGTCAGTAAATCAAACACTTCAAGTGCTCTCGGCTAAGGTCACGTCGACCCAGAGGGTCGTGACCATGTCGCGATGTCCTGATGACTCGCGACCTGGTCGCGATGCCCAGGGTGGCCGCGACCTTGTCGTGACGGCCGTTGGCTGATGTGACAACGTCGCGGCCTCTGACCCCGTCATGATACTCCTTGTTGCGACTGGGCGGGCCATCGCGTTCTCAGTCGGAGACCGACCGGAGCTTTCCTTCCCCAGCGGTCATTCTCTTGGGCTTTCCACCCTACATCTGCCCTCTATGGGGCTCCTTCATCACATCCACACCATGAATTTGATGGTCTAGGGCGATTGGGCTTACCTTCTTCATCGCCGCCTCCTAAGCTTCAGCCGTCGCCGCCAGGTCTACCACCGGGACCTCCTCCTCCTCCATCTCCACCTCTGGAACCTCCTCCGTCGCCGGAGCATCCTCGCCACTAGTCTCTTCCTCCTTTCACCACTAGGAGAACCCCCATCACCACTGTTACCCCTGCCCTCCATCGCCGTTCAGAGAGAGTGGGACAGGGAGAGAGTGGGGGAGAAGAAGGAGAGAGTGAGAGAGAGCACAGAGAGAGAGCGAGAGAGTCAGAGAGGGAAATCGCCAGAGGTTGCTCGAATCGCCAGAGAGAGGTGAGGTGTGAGCGCGAAAGAGGGGAAAAGGGGGGCCACTGTGTTTTGAACTCTCGGTTGGTGTCGCGACGTCTATAGACATCGCGTTAAGGTCGCGACGGCCTAGTAGGCCGCGACCTATCGAGTCGTCGCGACATTAAGGCAACATGTGTAGCTGTCGCGACATCACCTAAACCATGAAAATAGTGAATAAAATTTCGATTTTATTGATCTAAACCATCTAATACAAGTGTCAATCATGTCTATGATCAATTAATCATCTTTTCATGTCCTACCTACCACCTGGTACAATTCCTAACCCCACTCAAGCATGTCCCAAGCCCTGTGCAGCCTCCGCCATGGCGCGATCTCCACGTGGTCAGATCCTCCTCAACGCTTGCAAATACTCACGGTACACGCCCTCGTCCTCCGTCACTTCTACTGAGATGAGGCTCGCAGAACACCCCTCCCAGTGGATGATGGCACTCCTCACGTCCCGCTCGTCTTGAGCATCATTCATCTTCCTTGATTGGATAGGCAGGTAGTGAGAGACGGTTGGTACAACCGTGCGTGCCGCACCACGTTGAACGTAGCATATATCGGGTTTATAGAGAACCAGTGCTTCATTGCCAATCAATCTCAAGTCTAGGCCGACACGC